>VZTD01000739.1:460327-498724 GCA_013397725.1 Rhagologus leucostigma | reverse complement strand
CGGGCACCCGGCCTCCGCGGGGGCGGCGGGCGGAGAGTAAAACCGGGCCCGGGCAGGGACGCGGGGCTGGAGCCGGAGCCACCGCCGCCAGGGGAAGGTGAGCGGGCGCTGCCGGGCGGGTGGAGGGTCCCGGCCCGGGCCTGGCCCCGCTGCCACCCCGCAGATGCCCGGGCGGGAGGTGACTTGCCGTGGTGGCCTCTGTCACCGCCGAGCTCGGGGCCTTGCTTTAATCACCATCGGGACAGGCGCTGCGGGCGGAGCGCGGTGGGAGCCAGAGGCGCTTCATGGGGGCAAACCGGGCCGGGGCTGTGTCCCTCTTGTCGGGAAAGCGAGCCTCGACCCTCTCATCCCCATGTAGAACGAACCACTGACCAGCCGTCACAGAAGCCAGGCCAGTTCTTCGGCCTAAACAAGGACTAACCCCACCCTTCTGACTTCTAGGGTCTCTCCTGTCGCAGGTGATGTTAGCAGGATTATCAGGGTCTTCTGGTATTTTTCGTTTATTTGAGGGGTTTTTTGTGTGCTTGTGGTGGCAGTGCTAATTCTGGTAGAACCGTCCTCCGTAGCCGTGTGTTTCTGTTGGCAGGGACATGTCGTAGCTGCTGCTTTGCAGTGTCTTTCTAGTTTGGAAACACTGGGATGTCCTCCAGGGGTTTCACTTACACATCTCATATACATGCTGAAATCGTGCTGTGTGTCTTTTACAGCAGAGTGTGTTGCTGTCCATAATCGCTCTTTCTGTCATGATCAGTAGGGTCTCAGTTATCCCAACATCTGCTGACTTCAGCTGAAGGCCTCCGTTGTAGTTTAGTTAAGGACTTTTCTGGGTCATGTGCTAGAAGTCAGTGAAGGGAGTTGTGTGTTACCCTTGTTTCCACTTCGTAAAGCCTGAAGTGTAAGCGTAAGTTGGTGTGCACTGTCATTAGTCAAATGAGAAATTGCATCTTTGTGAAATAGTGAAAAATGTAAGCTGCAAGCTGCTGCGTTAGGAAGTTAGAACTTAAAAATGTGTATTTTGAACTGCTCAACAGCAAGTTGCAACAGACCAAAGTTTTGTTATTTGTTAGTAGCATAAAAGACCTATGTTGAACCTGTATTCAATGTGGAGCTCTTGGGCTTTTTTTGATCATAATCTGCCTTCCCTTCTTCACTGCTATTGTACCCACATTGTGAGGACCTTACTGCTGCTCTTAATGAGTGGTTATAGAGAGGAAAGTAGAATCTTCGCGGCAGAGGGAGAGGAGGCAACAGACACAAGCTGAAGTAAGGGGAACTCTAGAACTAGAATAAAGAAAAACATTTCCAATCTGAAGGTATTCAAGCACTGGGTTAGGGGCCTGAAGAAGCTGTGGGATCTCCATCCATGGAGATACTACACACTGGACTGGACATGTCATTAAGCAACCTGGTTTAACTGGTTAATTAGGAAGAGGTTGGACGGTATGATTTCCAGTATAAATTACGCTGTGATCCTCTTCAAGGTGAGGGAGCAGCATTGTTCAGGGTAGAGTTGACTGTCCCTAAAGGAAGGCAGTGCTTTAGCTCTTACCTCTGTGGCACAGAAATGTTAGATTTTAATTTCTGTTGCAGGTTAGCACACAGATATGCAAGTAAACTTATAAAACTGTGATGATTGCATTTGAGGTATTGCATTGAACATTACAGGCAAAGGGACATGTAATGTTTTGCAAGACTGACGTGTGTGAACAGGACTTTAAATTTACTTCATGGAGTATTTGGGGTTTGGGGAAAGCCATAAACAATTAAGAATATATAATCAGTGGGAGAGTATAGCTATAAGTAGTCTTTTAAGCTACATAATCACCTCTCAGTTTTGAAAAAATGCTTCTGTGCCATAACCCATGCTCCATATTGTTATCTAGGTAGTAGGTGGAGCCATTGGAGAAGTCCAGGCATAACAATCCGATAAATATTGTGGTGTTGAATGCTACTCCTAAATCTTGCTTTGTCTCACAAGTTGTGTTTCTTATGCTTGCTGTGGGTGTTTGCTGCCTGACAGGTTCTGGAGTTCGGCTCTGGCAACTGGAATGAAAAAGAGCTTTCTCTTGCGCTCCCACACACTCATTCTCTCCCATCCTTTGCCCCTAATTCACACCCCAAAGATAGGTGCATGAAATCAGTGAAGAGCATGTGAGCATGTTACTAATGCTACATGCTTATATGTTGCTGGAGATAAATCAACTGCCCCTCACACTGTCCTCAAGAACATGCTGAGGAGCAAAATGTTGTAAGCCTGAATTAGTTTGGAACAGGCAGGGATTGTGGGAGCAAAGATCAGCTTTCTTCTCATTAATAGGAGTTATCTTGAGTAATGTGGGTAGAGGCGGATTTCAAAACCATAGGAAAAGGGACATCCTTGCTCTGTCAGAATGTGAGGGGAACTTGAGATAGGAAAATAAGTGAAATGAGTTCTACTCTAGTATGTGTTTTAATGTCCCTTAGCAAATGTGGAGTAAAATTGATCTGCTTTGTAATTTTTGTTGTCACTGGGGTTCTGATAGCAATATTATCTTCTGTATTTCAGTCTCTTGTTGCTTTCAAAAACAGCAAAAGAATGATAGACATACATGTCTATCTAGGCATAGGAGATTTGAAGTCATACCTGCTGTAAGTCACATTCTAATAAACAAAACACAACAACTTCAAGCTTAGATTCTTTCAGAAATACTGTTGTTAATCCATTTCTCTCTACCAGCCTATTTTACAGTTGCAACATGTTTTTCTTCTTGGTCCTGACTAGCAGAACTTGAAATATTGACCAACTAGTTTTTTCTGGCCTAAAATAACTTTTCTACCCAGAGGTATTAGGTTTGCTGTTCAAGCACTGTAGCTAAAATAGCCAAGCGGTCAGGTTGTCCTGTGTTTGTAAGGTGAGGTGAATAGCAAGTTGTCCCCTAAATTGTACAAAGCTAAGAAAAAAAGTGTTGCTCCAGAGTTATAAAAAGCCTGAAATTCCAGGCTTGACCTTTGTGGGCAGGTAACTTCTTAGGAGCTGGCATTGGAGTAGAGAGATTCTGGTACACAGACAGAGTAAAGCCAGGGCAGTTAAAACTCTAAAGTGGACTTTTTGTGATCTTTTCTTCCTTATCCGTTCCGCTGCCTCTCAGTGTTGTACTCTGGGTCTTGGCGTTTCACTATCAGTAAATTTCCGGATACAAATGAAGGTCTTTTCAGGGCTGAGACTTTCTTATTTGAGACAGTCTTCTCTCTGAGTCATCCTATGGTTGTAGTGAGTGGAAATGCTCAGTAGGTTTTCCTTAAAGCACTGGGTTTGAGATTGTGCTGTTTCCTATTGTAGTTAGTGCTTGAGAGAAGGTTTTATTTGATTGTAACAATAAATTAGACTAGTCAATACAGCTTTCTGAAATACAAAAATACAGTATTAATTGGTATTGGCAACAGTATAAATGTTCTGAATCTGTGCAAGTTGAGCAGTTTTTAGTGAGATAAAATCCTAGCCTGAAATTAAGCAATTGCACCATCTTTGTCAATTAGAATTGTCAGCATTTCCAGTACACAAAACAAAAAGACTGTAAAGATCAAGTAAAAGTTTTGCTGTATGAACTGTTGTGTTTCTCCTAGGTGCTTCTGGGATGTAGGGCAAATGGTATATGGATAAAATGCATCAGAGAGGTTTATTATATGATTAAAATGTATAGGCAGATGTATCTTCTTGGAAGATGTATTAATCTGCTTCTTAAAAATTTTATTTTAAACAGGAGATGACAGGTGGAAATGAATCCTGTACTGCAGGACCAACATCTATGTCCTACTTAAGTTGCCTGACTTACATTCTGGAAGAATGGACTGGTGTGGAGCATATTGGAGATTATCTGAGTTATGCATTCTACATTTTATGGTTGCTTTTTCCACTTGTAGTAGTCTTTGTACTTCCAGGAGTTATCGTCATTCTCTTCTACGTTTCCATTCTCTTACTTCATATTTATAAAAGGAAGAATGAATTAAAGGAAGCTTATTCCCATGATGTTTGGGTGGGTGCAAGAGAAATGTTGGCTACCCTATGGGATGGACATGGAAGAATATGGCATGGTAAGCGAGATCTGACATTTCATTTAAAAACTTCTGAAACTCTTATTCCTCGTTTAGCTTTCAAGATTATCAGTATATGCCTGATCGTTGCTGCTAGTGCATGCCAGTTCAGGCCAGGTTTTTTTTCTGTTTTATGAGTGACTGTCAGTGGTGCTTGAGAGGAAAAAAAAGTGATTGAGACTTTTTTAAATGTAAATTTTTTGTCTTGTGCATTTATTCTTTTGCTGCTGTAAAATGAGATCTCTGTTCTGGTTGAATATATGCACAATTTTTTAAATTGTCTTTTTGTCTCATTTTTTGCTTTTTATAACAATTCCTGGTTTTCCTCATTTGAAGAAGACCTGAAATGTGTGTTATATTAAAAACTAGATCAATTAACTGTATCATTTCGGGGTCAGTATATGAAAACTGGAAGTTAAATGCCAGTTCCCTGACAGCTAGTGTGTCAGCCAGCACATGTAAGCATAATTTAGTTGCACTTCACCAGTCTTACATAAAATGCCAAATGATGGCTAAAAGAAGCACTTAGTGTCAATTTACTCACTAGTTGCTTCCTGGAATTAACTTTAGAGCCTGACACTGTTACAGAACCCTACTTTTTTATTTGTCTTTGTATTTTGGACAACTACTTTCTCTAATAGAATGTCAAAACTACGGGCCCTGTTCCTTGTCCTTCTACTATTATTTCTTTATAAAGATAGACTTAATAAATGATTTGGCTTTTCTCTCTAAGGAAATCGTAAGTCTCTTTCAGAGCCATTCAGTCTAGATGCAGCTAAAGGAGAAAGAGATACTTAAGAACAATTTACATAAAGAATAAATCCATCTTGAAAATCATCTCTATTTGTTCTCTAGTCAAAGGGAAGCGGGTTTTCAAGGCATTGATAACCAGATGGTGCAGCAGCTGTATCGGATAGGCTTTGTAAGACTAAGATGTAACTTTCAAATCTAGGAAAGTACACTACATCAAAATCAACAGCTACATCAAAGAGCTTAAAAGGCTCACTTCACAATAAAAAGCTATTTACTTTTTTTTTTCCACAAGAAAATTATTTTTTTAAGGCCTTGGCTCTTTTAATCCTTAGTAACTTTTTCTTTTTGTAAGGTCTGACATTTTATTTGTGCAAGAAGATTCTTATCCGGTCCCTCATTGACAGCTGTGACTTTTTTCTGCCCTGCCAGCTGCTTCCCTCTTATCTATACACTTGTCTTGCTAACGAATGAAATGTTTTCCAGTTATTTTTTCCGCCACTTGGTTAATCAGGGTATCATAAGAAGAACTTTCCATCCTGAAATCGAACAGCATTAGAAAAAAAAAAGAAAAAACAAAAGAAAAAACCAACACCACAACCAAAAAGGCCCAAACCAACCCCCAAACCTGGTGTGTGATACCTGTAACTTTACGTGTATTGTGCCAATGCCATATGTGTTGGTTGGCTGGCACGGAGCAGAGTTAGTGGTCCCTTGGGAGGGGACAGATGACACACTTGCAGTGTTTTGCAGCTCCACAGGTATACAAAGTAAAATAGAGGGAGAAGAGATAAGCGTACCTCCAGAATTAAATTATTGGTCTGGGAACTGCAGACCTGATTAACTTTGGCAGAAGTGACAGCATTTGGTTGGGTGTTTTTTTTGTGATTTTGTTTTTTTTCTTGTTTTGTTTTATTTTAAAAAAGATACTGTAATAGTAGTGCTGGGTATTAACTAAATATGTTCTATACTGATGCATTTTGACATTTTGTGTTAATGAAGTATGTTCTGCACTGTAACTTGAATAGAAATGTGAGGTCAGTAAGAAACTTATGTGTGTTTATGTATTTTTCAGCTAACCATATAGAGTCCCGACTAGCTTTTAGTATAAAGTGATGGAAAGCTGGAACAGGTAGAACTTGGAGAGAAGTAGCAAAAATAAGCTTCATACCCTGGAGTAAAAGGAGACGTGTAAATGCAGACTGTCATGTCAAATCTTCTGAAAGAGTCACTGGTGGCAATGAACTTTGAAAGGTTAATAATAGCTTGAAATAGTTGTTTCACCACTCCAATCCTTATTTGATTCTCTTGAATGATTGATTCAGAGGACTTTGCAGCCTTGAAAACAGTGAAGTGAAAAAATAAGGATAAATTATACAGTTCAAGATAGTGAGACCGGGTGTTTTGTTTTAATGTTGGGTTTTTTAGCTCTTTCTCAAAGTGTGGTGCCTTAAATGAAACTTGTATTCTTTGTGAAGCAAATTGTATTTCCTGTAGATGCTGCAAGTTACCTCTTGACTTATTAGCAGTCACTTTGCTCTTACCACTTCTCAATCGATGTTGATTTCAGTTTGCCAGCTTGCTGCAAGTTAATTTCTTTGGGATAGGACTGTATAAAAATTTAACGTCTGTTACGCTTCTAACTCCTAACAGGTTATGAGCTTCATGGTGTCGAAAATATTCCTCCAGGACCGGGACTTGTTGTGTTTTATCATGGAGCTACTCCTGTTGACTATATCTATTTCTCAGCTAGACTTCATATAATGAAGAAGAGGCGCTGCAGTGTAGTAGCTGATCATTTTGTCTTTAGATTACCAGGTAACATACTTCATTATAAACAAGCAGTTTTGGAATTCTTACTTTAATTTTTTAGTAGTGTAATTAATAAAAATTGTGTTGCAGGAACACAGCGTTCAGAACAGACATTCAGACAAATTTAGTGAAAGTTTTGAAGTAGAGCTTGGTCTTTACAAACAAGAATGAGACTGGCCCATGCAAGGATGGGACATAGTCCTGTCTATCGTAGGAGAAACAGTGTTCTCTGTATTAATCATTAGGAAAGACTTCAATAAGATGTTTGTTTTTTATTAATACAGGCAGAATGTGTGGTGTAAGCTGATTAAGAATTAAACTGTTTGGAACAAATGCCCTATAAGTTAAGAATACTAGTCTGGAAAGACTAGAATGTATTTTCCTATCCCACCCAACTGTTACCCGGTTGAGGATGGCGGGAAGTGGAACCTGTCCCCAGGAAGACTGTTTCAAGTAGAATCTTTTTTGGAGGAAAGCTAGATAAGTGTTCAACATGTTTGTGTGAAACATGAGGTGAAGTAGGTAGAAAATGAGAAATATGTTTGGGGCAGGATTTTGGCGGGACAGCCTAGTAAAATGCACTGCTAATTGGTGAAATTAATTATGTGAAGAGTTTGTTTTTTGTCTGTGTGAAATACAGTAGTACCCACTTTCTTTCCCAAGTTTTGTTTGTGACTAAAGTCCTGACAATTCACACAATGAATTACAAGGAGCGTTCTGTAGTGTACTGGTGCTTTTAGTGGAACCAACTCATATAAGAAAACTGTCTTTTTGTCGGTGTAGATTTATTTCAGCCTTGGTCCCTGAAAATAACTTTTTCATACTGGTCACAGTATGGCTTTGCCTCTACAACTGCTTTTGCCAACAGATTAATTTGTCAGGTGGCTATCAAATCTTTTGCTTACAGATGACTAATATAACCTACTTTGTAATGCAGATTTGGCTCTGTATTGTATCTATATAGGCACTCTTGTTTATCAAATGGAAGATGGTGTTTTACTCCATTTCTGCTTTAAAATAAGGCTCTAACTGTGAGTATACTTATGAGTCCCCCAAATATCGTTCAGTAGCAGTGCAGAAACATCTCTCCAAATAGCTGGTCTTGAAGAACTGGTTTCAGCAGTACAACATCTAGCTAACAGCTACAGGCATTCCTCAGGGATTGATACTGGGACTACTGCTGCTTTGTGTTTTTATAGAAACCCTGGATGAGGCGTTGCAGCATGCACAGGAAATTCGCTGATGATACCAAACTGGGGGAGCCGTCGATACACTGGGCATTAAAGTTTGTCTTCAGAGTGACTTCACAGAAGTCAACTGGCAGAAATATTATGAAGTTAAGCAAATGTAGAGCTGTGCATCTGCTGTGGAGCAATTCTGTGCAACAGTACTCTGGATAAAAGGAGGCTTTGCAGGAAAGGACTTAAGATTCTAGTGGACAACAAGTTGAATGTGAGTTGGCAGTGTGCCCTTACAGCAAAGAAGATGAACTGCACGCTGAGCCTATTTTAGCATGTGTGTAGCGACTGGGTTGAGTGAAGAGGTTTTTTCCCTTGGATTGGCAGCTGTGCAAGCACATCTCACAATATGGTGTCCAGTTTTGGACTCCCCAGTACAGAGCACGCTGACACGCTGGAGCATGTTCAGTGGATGATGGGGGTCTGGACCACACTGTGTATGAGGAGAGGCTGAGAGAACTGGATTCGTTTGGTCTGTACCAGATAAGGGTGGGGAGAAGAGGGAGTCAGACTCTTCTCACAGGTGGGCAGTGATAGAATGAGAAGCAACAGAGACAAGTTGCAACACAGGAAATTTTGATTAGACATGTGGAAAGGTATTTTACTATGAGAATGATCAGGCATCTGAACAGATTGCTTAGACAAGTTGGGGAATCTCCATCCCTTCAGACTTTCAAAACTCCGCTGGGTGAGGCTCTGATCTAGTTCGACCCGCTTTGAGTGGGAGGCTGGACTAGGTGACCTCCAGAGCTTCCTTCTAATCTACATAATTCTCTGGTTCTATCAGGGAATTAAGGCTGTTCAGGGAGACAAGCCCAAAGAGCCCAGAAAATGTTCTGGATTGTTTCAAAATAAGCACAGTAATCTATGACTGGCAACTAATCTAGATGCTGCTTCTCTTGTGAATCTAACCAGAAAGACTATGTAATTTTATCCTAATGCTAAGGCTGTCTGATCTTGATTAAGTGTTCAGATGAAATTGGATGCCTTTTCAGAAGATGTTTTAACCAAAAGTAATTATGCTCGATGCAGGGAAAATGGGAAGGGGTGGCAGTGCATTTGGGGAGTCTGTTAGACACACATGGATGTGTCAGAATTGTGTCAGTGTTAAGTATGCTTTTGTTCCTTGCATTTTGGAGGAGAAGGATATGAAATACGGTCATGTGAATTCTTTTTTTCCTTCTTTTATAACTAGAGGTTAGCCACAGGGAAAGAAACAACCTCAATATTCCAGGCTTCTGGTTCCTTTAGACTCTTAGCTGTGTAGTGCTCAGAAATACATTGACTTCTCTAAGTTTAGGAGAAAGCCTTTTCCCAAAGTGTTCAGAGAGGACTGAGATTTCACTTGTGTTCTTCTGCATCGTTCTCTGCTATAGTATGGGCTATTTTTGCTTCCTAAAGTCATCTGGGAGCCCTCTTTAAAAGGTTGCCTGCTATTTTATGTAACTAAGACAGTCCCTTTCCTGTCATGTTCCAGAGGAAAGGAGCTTTGGCTTCTTGTCTGTTACATGCACAAGATGTTGCAAAGTATCTTGTGGACTAGATGCTCTGCAGCTATACATGAGTGATTACCTACAGCTGTGGAAGGTTGGATTCAATGGTCTAAGTGGTTCCTCTCTGTCTGGGGTCCTAAAGATCAACCATGGGGAAGTGATGACATCCTTGCCATCCTGCTGCCCAGTAGCTGACAGCCCTGATGTTACAGTCACTGAGGCCAAGACAGAGAAATGTACATAGAGCACAAGTTGAGAGCAGTGTTACATACATTACTGGGTTCTCTCCAAAGGGTTTTCAAACATTTCTGCCAACCCAGTCTTGTGGAAAATAGGAAAAGAGTATATTGGGGCAAAGGGCAGAGTTCAGGTTGAACTGTGGAATAAAATTAAGTTTGAACTTCTTGGTGTCTGGAAGAATTAGCATGTTCTGCATGGCTGAAAAATCGTGTTTAGATAATTTTGAGAGTTATTTTGTTGTTTAAAATGGAAAAAAATAGATTCTTGGTCACTTTCATGCGGTGTTACCTGGTACTACCCCAGTGTTTCTTATAACTTCGTGATGACCTTTGCCTTGGACACAGGTACCCTGGCTGTCCTTTCAGGGCCACTGTGTCAGATTCTGTCTCTCACCTCCTTTAAGGGAGCCAGGTCCTTCTTTGGTACTGAAGGTATCGATAGTAATGTGCGATCTGCTGGCAAGGCTATGAAGTACAGCTCAGAATATAAAGTTGATACTAAAAGTCAAGGAGGGGGAATACAGCTGAGAAATTTTGTGAAGACTTGAAACCTCCTCGCACAACTTATTCTGTAGTACAGTTTTTTGTCTGTATTCTGTCAATATTCTGTTCTTTTTTTACTGATATCTGAACTGGACAAACTCATGGTGTTGGTTTGTCACACACACCCTCCTCCCTGCCGCTTCCCCAGAGTATCCAATGCAGAAAGGAAGTGTTGTCACAGCCTCTGCTTCCTTGGAGTCTCTTTTCCTGCTCATCTCAACCCTTTTCATGACTGTTTTGTCTGTCTCCTGAGCTCACTAACAGAAAGGACTTAGAGACAGGCAGCTTTTTACCATCAGGTACATTCCAGAGAGTTTTAATTAGTTTGGGAATGTAAAGCATTGTAAGAATCAGCTATTGAAAATCCTACCAAAAAAAGCACCTGAAAGAAATGAATTTCCATTAGGTAAACTCTATTTCAGGTGTTCCTTCATGCAAATGCTACTAGATGAAGACTGATTGTCATCAGCAGTGTGTGAGGCAGGCACAGCAAAATACGAGACAGGTGTAATGCAGCTTGTGTCCTGTTGCCGTGTGTATGGACAGATCCTGATCGGATATAGAGATGAGTTGGGACTAATTATACTCACACCAGCTACAAAGACTAGTTAGAGATCAGAGTTAAGAATAAATTAGTAATGTGTTGCTTCATGCTTTTCTTCCCAAGCCCTTAGTTTATGCAAGCTGAAAGATAAGACAGATCTCTGTCTTCTTAACTATATTTGGACTCTCCTTTACCGTGTGTGTATGAAAAAAATGTGGGCTTATAGTCATAGCTATTCATTTGTTATTGAGAGGCAAACTCGACTAGATCAGTTCTTTGTCCTTGTCTGTGGCTGATAAGGTTGTTTGCTGCAGTGTGAAACTTCAAGAAAGAGAAGTAATGTTTCCCTTACTGCCCAGTCATCTGAAGTCACCATTTTGTTATGCACTACTCATAAATACTGCATAAATTTAAAATTTATTGAACTAACTGAACAGGACTTATTTCCTGCGAACAGAGGTTTATGCTAGTTATGTCATTTCACAATAGACTAGTTGTCTGAATTGATCAGATGTGTTCCTTTTGATGCTTGTAGCAAGTTTTTGATGTTCTGCTGTTTCTTGAAGAGTATGGTCAGAATGACATGTCAAATTCAAGGTGATATGAGGAGTTTATGAACCTTAGGTTAAAAACTTCAGTTACAATATTAACAGAAGGTGAGTGTACCCAATTGAGGCTTCCCAGATGCCTCTTTGTATGAAATGCCATCCAGGTACTCACAGACTGAACCAGGGTCAATTGCTGCAGTGATCCGTAATGCAGAGAATGATGCATTTTCTTTGTCATTCTCCTTCTTATGCACGACTGCTCTTTGCCAAAGTTCACAAAACAAAACCACAACAATTTCCTGGTACTGCTTCTGGTTGCTCTTTATTTGGACTATGCTACGTTTGAACAGTAGAGCTTGAGCAAGGAGCCAGTGCCTTTGAGTCAACTCCTTTGAAGGGACACCTGAAAGATGTCACAGAGGGCTTTACAGTTCCTTTTCAGTTTAGTCCTGATTATGGGATAACACCTGACTTTACTATGACAAAAGGCCACTGAAACTCCTAAATCTTCAACTTTACAGACCAAAATCTGTAAGTTGGACTTAATGCTTCATTCCCTCTTGGGGGCTTGGGGCCGCAGCTTATTAGACAAGTAAATTTTAGCCATAGTGTTCTGTGCTGGGAATCTGTACTCAATGGTAGTGTGAATTAACATTTTCTGAATTAGTATTATCTTACCCTACAGGTTTTAAAATACTACTTGATGTACTAGGAATTATACATGGACCAAAAGAAGCTTGTGTCAGGACTCTGAAGAAGGGCCATCTGTTAGCCATTGCCCCAGGTGGAGTTCGGGAAGCACTCTTTAGTGATGAAATGTATACTATTTTGTGGAGTAATCGGAAGGGCTTTGCTCAGGTGGCCATTGATGCAAAAGTGGTAAGTATGACACATCATGGAAGGGAAGCAAAGAATGCTAGGTTATTAGTACTTTCTTCCAGAGAAAGCTGTTTTGATTATTATATATTTGATGTTAGATTTCTGACTGTCATGAGTATGGTCTACTTGCTCTAGTAACTACATTTCAAGACTCTTGTTGCTTTTGATGGATAAGAAGGCTTTAGAGTCAGCTAAGAATAGTGTGGTTAGGAAATCCAGAGTTTAAAAGAACAAGAGACAAAATACAGGAAAACATGTGCTGTGCTTTACACACACCTGGTTAGTATTGTGATGAGTTAGTCCTCCCTGCCCAGCATGGTTGGGAAACAACCCTACATATCAGAGTCACAGAATATGCTGAGTTGGAAGGGACCATCGGGATCACCAAGTCCAACTCAGTGTTGCTGTTTCTTCTATCACTGAAGTGTGGTGTGACCCAACAGGGTATAGACTCACTGGCACTACGTACTGTATTGGCATTTTGTGGTAGTGGGGGATATCCAGGGCGTACAGCAGCAGGACATGCTGGTCACTGGTGTGAACTCTCTTCAGTTCTAATGTACAGCATTGGGCTTGGTCAGCAGGCACGTAGTTATTCATAGGGGACCAACTGTTAAGGCACAACAGTGTGTGATATGTTTGAGTTGTAACTATATTAGTAATCATTTCAGAGTCCCTCTCATTCTATATTTGTACTTGAAAGATATGTGCATATGTACTTGAAAGATATGTGCATATGTCCGTAGGTCTGCATATACCTAATTTAAAAGCAAGTCTCACACCAGGAGTTTTATATTTAGGTACTGTCAAAGACAGACTAGTTAAATCTCTGGGTTTTATACAGAAATAGAATACTTTCAAGACCCAAGTGTGCATCACTTTTCTAACAAGGAAAATAACACTGCTTGAACAGGTGTTTTCAACAGGTTTAGATTTTACTAATGTATTGTAATAGCATGTGAAAGGCCATACTTGAGATTCAACTGTGACTATACTAGTTACATTTATTTTATTGGATGTGTATTTGGTTCCCTTTATGCACTCACAAGGGTCTTGTAGCTTCATCCCCCCTAAAAACACCCCTGATAGACACAGTAAAATGGGAAGAGTGTCAGAGGCAGGCTGAAAGTGGGAAAAACATCTTTATTTAGATTAAGGATGAACTTTTAAGTCACCTTGAATCATAAGCAGAACTCCTCATGGAAAGAAGAATGTGTCTGAAACATCAGAAAAATGTGTGTTAAATTGGGACCTTGAACTTGTTGAAGCTGTCTCATTTCAGCAGTTCTTTTGCCAGAATTTCTGTCATATAAAAAAAATTTCTACCTCTATGTCAAAAATAAGATGTTCCAAGTAAGATCGTTCTAGAATAAAGATATTCAATTTAGGCAGCTGCACTTCTTTTTATTTTCTGTAACTATTTAAAGACTTTTTTCTCTCAAAAAAATCCCAACTTGATGCATGTCTCAAAAGTTACATGTGCTAGCTCATCTCCATGCTTGTCTTTAAAAAGTTTAAAAGAATTCGAGTGTATGAAAATCCCATGAAGAGTTCTGTATTTCTGATGATGCTGTGTACAGTGGGTACATACAATAAAATGATATTGAAAAACTTTGTATAGTAGCTGACCCCCTCACAGTTCTTGTAAATCTTGACAGCTGTTTGCAATTTCAAAAACAGCAATAAAAACTTGAAATATTCAACACCATTCCAAGTACTCATCAGCAGAAATAAGTCATGGACGTGTATTGAATATGACACATCAAGTGTGAAGCAATACCATCAGCATAGCAAAGAGGAATCAGACAAGTTTAGTGTCCCAATCCTGTGAATTCTTCCCTTTGAGCATAACTACAAATTAGGTAAGAGGTTTAAGCACTTAAGTCACGACTGTGCAAACACTGCTAGATGGGGGGAGGGGCACCTGAATGCTCCATAGGTTCTGAAATTCTGGACTGCTCTAACGAAATAGGCTTGCTGAAACAGTGACTCACTGAAATCTTGTGGTATTCTCCAGTTTGAAACCTCATGGCAGAAGGTCACAAAAGAACTTCAGAATACTTGTTTTTCTCTCTATGTATCCTTGTCTGAGAAACACATCTGAAATTAATCTGCTTGTTGAGTTTAAGTGAGGTAGAAGTTTTTTAGATAGTGCTATCTTCCTTAAATTCTTAATTATTTTTTTTCCCTCCTAGCCCATCATTCCTATGTTTACACAAAATGTTCGAGAAGGCTTTAGGACATTAGGAGGAATAAGTAAGATATTTTCTATTTTTTTGTAGTTTATTTTTCCGTATGTGTTTAGCCTATCTTTGTAGAAATAATCCTCATATAAGTTTGAGATTTAACACAGCCTTGTTTCTCAACATTTGCTCTCTGGTAGAGTTCAGAGATGTTATCAGGATTTAATATCAGCATTAGATGTGGTATTGGCTCATCTAAGTTATTTTCCACATAACAGTGTTCGTTTACAAAAGCAAGAGAAGAAAGGAAAAAGGCAGGAAAATTTAAAGCACTTTTTTCTCTGCTTATATCTGCTAGGCCAACTCTAGGTTTTCTGCTCTCTGTTAAGAAGCAAGGCAAACAGGTTTGCAACTGACACGTAATTCCTTTAAATATCCTCCTAAAGCTCTGTGCTTACACCTCTAACTGCACTTAAAGTTTGAATGGTTTGAACTACATTTAATCTGTAGTTGCTTTTCTATTCCGCACTAGACCTGTGGTTCCTCACAAAACCCTGCATTTGGCAGCTCTCCTTCCTTATCTCTATGAAACTTGCAGCCAGAACATGAATAGATGGGTCTTTGTCTGAAGGGTCCACCTCTGGGATGATTAGATGCCCACATCTCTGCTCATTTGCTAGTGTTAAACTCCCTCTTTGTTATGTTCTCTTAGTTATTATCTAGCAGAGGGCCCTGAACAAGTCTCCTCCACACCACATATTCTGCCTCAAGTATGGCATCATCACTTTCATCAGAGGGCTTCAGGGCAACACAGTTGAGTTTCTCTCTCCCTCCATTTAAGAGCTATATATTGCATGGAGAAAGCCACAGCATCAGATGCAGAAGCTAGAATAATTCACGCATTTTTCACGTAAATAAACAGCAATTAATTGTTGCTGTGTTCAGGAGAATCCCAAACAGAAGAAATTGAAGCCAAAATCATTTATGCTACTTGCATTCAACGGCAGAGTTGCTAGAGGAATGTAACTCTCTTGATCAGTGGAGGTGTTATGCCAGTTTCAGTAGTTTTGTCTTTGTTTTTGTAGGTTGTGTACAGAAAATTCCACATCTTGATCAGTAAGGATTTTCTTATGCCAGCACCCCAGTTAATGGAATTTCTTGTCTGAAATTGAGAAAGATAATATTAACGCACATTTTTCAAAGAATCTCTTCTGGGTACATTTGGGATAAATGCTTAGAAGGTGGCATGTGGGGAAGAATGTGTCCTCTTAGAGCTGATTGAAATACCTGTTTTTTCTCTCTTTTTATATTGTTTAACTGCAACCAGTGTGTGATCTGAAAGAGCAATTCACTATGTTAGCATGACTGACTTTTAGGCAGATAAGGTTATTTCTGATCCTTTAGACCTCAGTGGGACTGAACAGTTCAGTCTTCCAATGCTAGTTTCTAATGCTAACCTGTCAAATGAGATGAACCTGTAACCTGTGTTGCGTAGCATTCCCTTCCTCTCCAGAGAGGCAGCTATTGAATTTCTCTCCTCTTCTTCCTTCTCGTTTCAGCTACTCTTTGGAGGAAAGATTTCACACCAAGTTAGGGTAGAAACAAGTCTGATACTATCATTAATGCAGCTTTTAGGAAATGAAAGTCAAGGTAGGATAGCACTTGAGATGACACATTGTTTGAGAGTCTGGGTTGGGGGCTAGATTACTTTACAAGCCAGTTTCAATGTTAAGACATACTGGGAAAAAAACCATAACATAATAATTTCAGTCTCTCTCTCTCTCTCTCCCCCTCTCTCTCTCTCTTCCCACCTTTACCCTCCCCCACTCCCCTTCTCCCTTCCCTTCCCCATCTTTCTTTCTCCTGCTTTTCGCTACATTTTTTCACATTAGAAATACTAAGGTCACTATATGAGCGTATTAGATTGCCAGTAGTTCCCCTGTACGGGGGGTTTCCAGTCAAACTACGTACATTTATTGGAGAACCCATTCCATATGAACCAAATATGACGGCTGAGGAACTAGCTGAGAAGGTAAGATAGATATCTATATGTATAAATTTAAAATACTGAATGTTCTGATAAAAACCACTGCAATAGTCTTGTCAAGTGATTTCTGTCTAGGAGCCAGTTAAAGAAATTGGTGGAATCATGGTAAGTTTTGTACTTGCCTAACTCTGAATGTCCTTGTTAAACACTTATCTTTTTATTACTACAACTTGCAGATTTTCTAAGTCTTTTAAAGTTTATTGCACCCTATATTTGCTTTGAGAAACAACTTGCTTTAAAGACTGAAGAGGTTTGGTCAGATAAGACAGCTCTGGGTTGACAGAGAGAAGCACTTCACCCAAGAGGAAGCATTCTGCTTCCTGGTGTTTTCAGAAAAATACTAAGAAAGCCTTTCAAACATAGCAAATCTATGTTCACAAACTGTTGGAATTACATACAATTGAAAAAAAAAGGTAAATAATTTCACTGCTTTGTGTAGCGTGTTTCTGTTTTGTCCAGCTTCTAACCCAACAATTTAAATTCTAAATGTTCCTCTAATTCATATTTGGATGCCTTATCGAAAGGATTTTCAGGTCTTCATGTTCATTCAATTTATTAATAGATTTCACAGTGCAAAGACATAAACCAGTTAAGTGGTGGAGCAGTGAGACAGAGTGGGCTGAAATAGGTATTTTTGAGAACTCCACAGATGGTCACTTATAATATTCCAAAAACTTCACTTGAGAGAGAGACTTTTCTTGACCATGCAGGTGTCAGTTCAGTTGTCTCTCCTCATCTGTTTACCCTATGATTAGGTCTCTGCAAAAAGGCTCTTAAAATTTTTGTCTACAGTATCTTAGGCCCTGTTTATGGAAAACTGGTTGTTTCTTTTGCGGCTTCACTCTGATGGGACTTCAGAACTGCTGGCTTGCAGCAGAGAATGTGTTTAAATTACTTTCAAACATGCATTGGCGTCTTTCATTTGTGCCAACCCTCACTTACTTCTGACTTAAGTTCTGATTCTGCTAGAGAAGGCCCCTAGAATGCAAATTCGCTAGAATCCTAGTTAGTTAGAGTGATTTTAAAGTTGTCTCTCATGTTTCAGGCTATGGCAATGTATGCATTTTCCCATTTTATTTAGAAAAAACATTAAGCTCAAATTTTTTACCTAACACAAATTTTAGATCTGTAGAGTCACTTAGGACCAGATGTATGAAGTCCTTCTCCAAGGACTTAACAGTTGATCACGCTTACTTCATATAAACAGTGGGAGCTTGTACCAACACAAGCGATGTTCTACCAATACTGCCTTTGCTGACCACTGGTTTGCAGAGGCAAATAATTCTTTGTTCTTCTGTTTCTGGCTTTAAGAATTCACTAGCCTGGGTTTGTCTAGGCAGAATAGGAAGATTATGGTGTCTTCTCACCACAGCTTTTGCATGTTGCCCTGCTTTTGAATGTTCCCTATAGGGCTTTTATATAATGAGAGTAACTGCTGTGCACTCTTTGGCCTGTTTGTTTTTTGAGTGAAAGTGAAGGCTGCTGTCACATGCAGCTAAGTGGCCTGAGCATGTGTTACAGGACCAGGTCCTTCAGGGGACTTGGATCCAGGGGGCATTACTTTGTACAAGTCAAATGTGCTGAGACACAATGGTGTTTCCAGTGCTGCTTCTGACCATGTGTAGAAGCAAAGTTGATGCCCACTGGAAGAGTTTTACTGATGCAAACCTGGGCATAGGCAGGAGTTTCAGTTGCAGTACGTCATGCAGGTGCTTGACATGCCAGGTCTCTTCATGAATTTACTCTCTTGTCATTTGACTTTTGCGTATCACTAATAGAGCTTGTGAACACAGCTACCAGAGATAAGAGATACTAGTTTGTTAGTCTGTTTCATGCCAGTATTGCCACAATTACATACTTTGGGCTTAAATATGGAAGAATAGTATTTTGAACTTACAGTAGTTATGTGGTATTTGAAAGAATGAAAAAGAGCCTAGAAATTGTGTTATTATATGAACAGTATAAAGTTGAATTTTTCTGACCAAAACCTTTTCTCTTTCCCTACAGACAAAAGCAGCAATCCAAGTTCTCATAGAAAAACATCAGAAAATACCAGGAAATATATTTAGGGCTTTAATGGAAAGATTTCAAACACAAAAGAAAGAAGATTAAGGTCTTCTGAACTTAAACTTCTGTAACTGCTATTTAGTTATGATATTCTTACAGTCACATTTGTAAATTATTCATTCTTCTAATAATAGCTTTTAAATACTGTCCTAATGATACTGCTGTATAATTTAAGATAGAAGTCACTTGCCCTTGCCCTTTCCCCTGTCCACTATCAAGCTCAGGAACCCAGACTTCAAATCATTCATAATGGGGCAAAGTTTAATTTTTGATAAATGCATTCCTACCTTGGAAGTGTCTGGGTTGTTGATTTTGGGCTTGTTTTGGTTTTTTTTTTTTTCCCAAATAACACTGCAAGCCTTTATGTATATGGTCTGTCTTCCTTTCGGTCTGTCATTGTCTCCCATCCCCACCATGGCGGATCTCTAACCTGAATATCAAACCCTCTGCAGAGCTGGAGTCTTGCTGTCTTGACCCTCATCACTGCAAGGAGGTTTTGTGGGCCAGATTAATGCAGTACAACTCGTATGAAAACTTTCCTGAGATTGTTACTTTCACACTGCTGGGAAACAGTCCACCACCCTTGGCCTGTGTACCTCTAGCAATGCCTGCAAAACCTCTGTTACAATGTGTTTAGTTTTGGTGGGTGAGCTCAGAAAGGGTTCAGAGGAGTGAAAATTGATTATAACTACAGTGATCCAAGGAAGTTTGTTATGGAAACACTCCGATGCTGCGAATGAGAACTCTACAACACAACTGCTATTCCAAGCCAAGCCATATTGGATATCTGCCCTTGAGCAGACACTGTCCCATTTATTTCTCAGTGAATCTACAAATTCTCCAATGAACCAAGTGTTCAAACATCAAGAAGTAGAGAGTACTGTTTAGTAACATGAGCTCAAAAAGCTTTATTTTGATGGAAAGAGAAAATTATTACAACACTCTAAAAGCAGTAGTTCTTTTGGAAAATAGGATAGACATTCCCAAATGCCCTTTAGATTTACTGTGTGGGTAAACTGTTAGATGTACATATTCTTCAAACAGTTATTTATGTAAGTTAAATAATGAAGGAGAGGGAAGTTCTGTATACTTTCCTTAAGTGAAAACAATTGAATCAACAGGAGAGAGTTGCCAGATTGGCTTTTGTGCACTTAGAGCAAATTATAATGTTATATTTTTTGTTAGCTAAAGCCTATGGTTTTATTGTCCAAATAGGAAATGTCTGAAATATTTCTTCTGATTTCCAGGAATTTTAATCTACAGTTCTTAAATTAACATCTGGGAACTTTATAGTTTTGGGATGAGGACAAATTCCTTCAGAAAAGACAAAAGAGGTTTTTGCTATATGATGTGGTCTCCTTTCAATATTGTTGGGGTTTGACATTTTCTTAAAAAAAAAATACACCCCCCCAAAAAAAACCCCAACAAAGAACCAACTTTTGAAGGAGCAGTTGTATTCGATATACTATTCATTCCTCTCACTATTTAAGCACATACTTTGCTTTATGCTCTTTTAAATATGTGAATTAGTGACATTGCATAAGTGCATGTGGATGATGGCCTATGTTAGAAAAATATCATTTTATGGGAAATTGTCTATCAGTTGTGGTTTACAACAAGCAAAAGGCTTACTTACTTTATGATACTATTTTATACTAAAAACATTTTATGTAGTGTTGAATTTTTTAAAGCTTTGGGAAGAATCATGTTATATAAAAGCAACTGCCCATTCTAAAGTTTTTTAAATTACTTGGATTTTACTTGAAGGCAAGATTGTGTTCTTTTTAATTTATTGGAATGTGTTTCAAAAATACTGTGTTAACACAGCATGTCATTAAAAGTGACAATGCTGAATTCCTGCATTGAAGTATAACTTAAGTATGACTTTTTTTTACTGTCCATCTTGAGGAAAATGTACATCAGTCTATGTTGTGAACATCTCAAAGGCAGCTGAACATTTTTCGTGTTGAGGTTGCATATATGTAAAAGAGAACTCAATCTAAAAGGTTCTGTTGGACATGCATGAACATTGTTATCACAGATTTTGTAAAATTTATTTTATTAAGTATGTGGGCTGTTTGCTGCAGTTTTGTCCCTTTAAGTATTGAAAGATCAGTATAAAAAATGCAGGGCAGTATTGGTACTCTCTTAAATGTTGATATTTGTATAGGCCTTTCATATTTATTTCTATATATTAAAAATGTATAGAAGACACCTTTCGAATAAAATTGAAAACTGGAACAGACTTCTGAAGTTTTGTGTTGTGTTTGAGCTAAATGGAATGATACGTGGCCTGTCCTGCTGAACCTTGAGTGGTTTTGAGCATGTCCTACCCCTGAGAAGCCCTTCCTGTCTTGCGGTGTGTGAATAGGGATGGAAAGAACAAAACCCCGGAAGGAATGAAAGAAAGGAAAAATAATTCAGACAGCAGTGGAATAAAGGACAAAAGTCACATAAACAATAAGGTCTGAGTTTTAATAGTTGCAGTCAGTGCTGCAGAAGGCCTTTACAAGCACTGCAGTACCACTTAAGTTAAGAGTTCTGCAACAGAAAATAGGCCATAAATACTGACTACTAAGGTTTATTTGTACATATTCAGGGTGTGAATGATTGCCTACTTTGTTTCATTGAAAAAGAGGCAGATGTGGATAGAGACTCTCACAAGTACAGTTATAGACCAGGCATCTTTTTAGCTGGTTTGGTTTACTGTGCATCAAGCAGAAGTATTCAAAGGGATTTTTAGCAGGGTTAGACTAGACCACTGATTGTCTGGTTAGCCTTTAGATGCACTGAAGACATTACATGTTTCCCCATGTGAGCAGCATAAGCAGGATATGTATTTTTAGATTGTTTGGAAGTAGACCAACTGCTGTACTGACAGGTATTCATCATTATCTCTCAGCAAGACCCAAATCTCCTACTGGCCAATTTACTGTCCTGTTGTGTAATAGCAGAGCTCAGTCTGAACATCTATTATTAGGATGCTTTCACATGAAATTAATCCCTGCAAATGCGAGGTAGAGCAGTTAATCAGCAATGTCAACACAACTGTGTGGCTCATCCGGTATGGGGTTTGCTGTACAAGTGTAGCATTATGTTGCTTCATCCTATTATTCTGTGGAGAAGATACAGCTATTATGACAATGTGTTAGCTCTACAGTGCTTAATCCCTATTAAGCCCATCATAGACACTAGGATGCTTTTTCGGTGTTATTTTTGCATCAAAAAATTATAGTACCAAAAAGTAAATGTGGAAGTGCATGGAATTGCTACATGAACATCGTAGCACTGAAAATACATGTTAAGTAAGATAATTCTCCAAAATGTGTCTGCTAAAACTTCAAGACGCAGTCTGATGACACTTTTCTATTCTCTTCACTTTTTTTTTTTAAACTCAGGACTAGTCGAAACAATTTATAGTCTCAAAATTATGAAGATGGTCAAAAGGCTGGGATACCTCTCATATGAAGGCAGGCTGGGAGAGTTGGGGTTGTTCAGCCTGGAGAAGAGAAGGCTCCAGAGGGGCATTGGAGCACCTTCCAGTACCTGAAGGGGGGTACAAGAAAGATGGAGAGGGACTTTTGACAAGGCCATGTAGTAACAGGACAAGGGCAAATGGCTTTAAACCAAAGCAAGTAGGTTTAGATTAGTTATTAGGAAGAAATTCTTTACTTTGGCAGTGGTGAGGTACTGGAACAGGTTGCCCAAAAAAGTTGTGGATACCTCATCCCTGGAGGTGTTCAAGGCCAGTTTGGTTGGGGCATTGAGCAACCTGGTCTAGTGGCAGGTGTCCCTGTCCATGACAGGGGGATTGGAACTAGATAGTCTTTAAGGTCCTCTTCCAACTCAAACCATTCTATGATTCCACAATACTTTTCTCATCATGGGTTTTTTGCAGTATTTGCTTGTCTGATTTTTTTAAATGGAATTTTGTGTTGCACAGACGGTTGGAGATTTGCCGCTTGCAACCTTGAACTTTGTGACAGCATACATTGCATGCATACCATATGTTGCTTCCTGAAACATTTAAAAATTGTTACAATTACCTCTTTACATTAGAAAATTGGTCAGAAACATGTAACAAACTTTTGAATTGTAGGAAGTGTTTGCTAATACTTCTTGCTTTTGCCTGTCTGCGAAACGTTACAAGGTGAGATGCCATTGGAATTAATGTCAGGCTACATACATAAAGCAGACCCAATATTTTTTCTCCACCATGGAGCTGAGTCAGCTGTTGTGGAGCAGTTCCTGTTCCACTGGGCCTCGTGTTGCAGCTGTCACAGGAGAAAGGCCACTGCTCCTTGCTGTCCTTACCAGTTACTGTAACGAGCGAATGCAGCACAACTCGTCACATCACCTTTGGCTCTTGTTCTCTAGCTAAAACTGTGCCACGCTCTGGAAACATGAGATGCCGAAGTTCTAAGAAAACCTGTATTATTCAGAGAAGATCTTGAAAGTTTAAAAAAATGGAAGCCAAGAAATGGAACCGTTTTTACCTAATTCCTTTTAATGAGAAACAGAATGTGCCAAACATCAGGGAGGGTAGGAATTTACAGTTTTGTGTCATCTTTACACAGAATTTGTGGCAGATGAATTGGGATGCAGATGGAGATAATCTTCATATATTCCAGATGGGTTTGCTTTTCTGTTTCTCTCAGTAGTGTTTTCTCAGGTGTACACTTTGCTCAGAGCAACTTATTTTTCTTTCAGTTACTTCTTAAGTAACTGAAATGGAGAAACAGAAAATGGAAATGGGAACAGAAATGGAGACCCCAGTGAACACTTGTTAGTTCTCTTTTACAGAATCACAGAATCAATTAGGTTGGAATAGACCTTTGAGTCCAACCTATGACCTAACACCACCATGTTCAACTATACCAAGGCACTGAGTGCCACGTCCAGTCTTTCCTTAAACACCTCCAGGGACAGTGACTCCACCACCTCCCTGGGCAGGCCGTTCCAATGTCTAATCACCCTTTCTGTGAAGAAATTCTTCCTACTGTCCAACCTAAACATCCCTGATCTATTTGAAATCTGCTATAGGCACCTAGAAATATTTCTGAGCTCTTATTTCTGTAATGGAGTTGCCAGCTCTCCAGACACTTCTTTAATGATCAGATTTCTCCCTACCATATGAAAAACACCCTCCTGACAGATCCACCAAAACCTCTGAAGCATCCTGTCCATTTAGAAATTAATTACTTTTCTTTTGCTCATTATGCAGTGGATTAATTTCCTTAACTGGTAGGCACAGCATTTGGAGGCTTGCTTGGTTAATATTTTTTACCATAGATTTCCACTTTCCAGACAGAAATTTTGGTATTTGATCTTTGTAAGAACAAGCTTGAGGGAAAAGGCTGACTGCATCTTAGCTCGGTCTCTGAAGGCATTAATGAAAATATAAACCAAGTCTCACAGCTGAAGCAAGCACACCCAATCCCGAAACAATTTTGGGATCCTGATTCTGGGCAATCCTGAGTCACATTTGTGGAAACAAAACTTCCTGGCTCCTTTTTCTCCTTGCAAAACCTGACACCAGCACAGATGCATAGCAGCTTTGATGGCATTTCTAGGACCAAAGTTGCAATTTGAGTTAAGCAGTGGTGGGGCACTTCTCCTGGAGGAGCAGGGTCAGGAGAAGACCTCAGCAGCCCTCAGGGCCTGTTTGGAGCAGAGTGTAACTCAGTAGTATGTAGTGGAAGATATCTAGAAGTTAATGGTGTGTAAGACTTGCTCATCAGGTATTCTCACCTCCATGTTTGAGGTTTCCTCTCAAAAGCAAGCTAGTAGTCATGCTTGCTACCCAATTCCTCTCTCTGCCACTTGTCTTGGTCCAATATCTTTGTTGCAGCCATCCCCTGTGATGACACCCAGGGTCTTTAGGACAAGGCTTAAATCCCAGTGAAGCTTTGCCTTTGGAGGGTGTTGAAGCAAGCTTGTGTGCCTGTATTTCCCCTGGCCTGGGGCAGTGCCTGGTGTGGTGCTGCACTGGGCTGCCTTTGCAGAGCAGTCAGAGGAAGAGGCAGCAGCCTGGCTGCTGCCAGCCACCCTGTTTCCAGCACCTCATGTGCCCTGGAATATCTTGTTCAGCCCAGGGCTGGCTCAGGCATGGCCAGACAGACACAGGAAGTTACAGCCGAGGAGCTAATGTGGTTAAATTCAGCTCTTTGTGCACATCCCACCACCTGCTTAAGATCCTCAGAGAGAGCAAACTTGATAAGGGAAGGATGCTTTTCTAACAAGAGAGGAAGCTTTGTATAAAGACCTTCTGGTATTTTTCTATCATCCTACAGTAAGCACAAATACTATTTCTAGGAGGCAATAAGCTTTCTGCATAGCAGCTGTAATAAGTGAACCAATAGGCACTTACATTGTGTGATTTATTCCACCCTTCTGGTGCAGCAAAGGGTCTGAAGTTGTGCTGAAACCACTTTTAATTTGCTTTGGTTACTTCACGGCCAGTGCTTCATTTGCAAAGCTCTCCTTGTGAGCCAGTGGATGTACAGTTTGTCAAGCATTTAAATTTGGAGGATGGCTTTTGTTGCTGTCTGCAGTAAGGTGAGTCAGAAGAGCCTGGCATGTGGGCAGCTAAACACCCACCAGGGCCCAAAAACACACTTCAAGAAAGGATGAGAGTAGAGAGCTGACCTAAAAAGGCAGCCAGAAAATCTCAGCTGTTGGAATGCATCAATCCATCTTTAATTTCTTAACTCATAACATCTTACGTTAATGGCTACAGGACCAGACACTGTCTGACTTACACAGCAGCTGTGATGCCGTGCTCCTTTGGTACAAAAAGGAGCATGGAACCTACTTCAGCTGCTGTTGCAAGGCAAGTAGCAGACCATTATTATTCAATCCACCTGGGCTTTGCAAATGTCAAGATGATATCACTCATGCTTGCTTTGTCATTATTACACTTAATCATTTTTATTAGCTGGTGAACCAGGCAGTTTCTGTAGACGTGCTGATTTCTAACAGATTGGCCCTTCAAACCATGCAGCAAAAATAGATAGCAAGCAAATAATTATTTCTGTAGCCCAAGCTCCTAATTTTAATGCAAATCTCTGCAATTGTTGGAACTAGGTCTATAGGAAGTTTTCATCAATTATGAATTTGCCCATCTCTGAGGATTTGGGCCCCATTTCCAATGTCAAAAGTAGGAGACAGCATCTGTGTTAGCAGCATGCTCACACTGGGGTAAATAAAGCCAGAAACACTCAGGTTCCTGAATAATGTTTCCACCTCAACAAATATTTTATATTATATATATATCAAGATATATATATATTATATATATATCAGGATGTTCCTGCACTCCAGGGGAAAAAACAGAAATTACTAACAGGTTTCACAGTGAAGGAACCTGATATTTTCAAATATAAAAGTGTATTTCACCTGTAGAAAGGGGACGTCCCAAAAAAGGCTGAAATTTTGATACTGGGGCTTTCTTCTGAAGAAGCTTGATTTCTTTGGCAAGCTGTCCTGTTTTAACAGTCCCTCCTCCTTTCCAGGCAGTGTGCCAGGCAAGAGACAGCAGCGGAGACAGGCAGTCAAAGGAAAACACGTGAGTCTGTAGTATCAGCTCTTTTGGGACAGAATGAGGGCCTGCTTCCATCGAATTTAATCAGATTTAATACTCAACTGCTGGGAGCAGCTACTATTTTGCAACTGGAGAGAGGAAAAGATGTTTGGCTGAGCACAGGCAGGATGTGTTGGAGAAGGTGGTGGTGATTCAGCCCAATATAAATGTGCCACTGCTGGGGTGGGGTGAAGTCAATTTTAAGAGGTGCAGCAAGTGTTGGCAGCTGCATGAAGTAAATTAGTAAGTCAAATGAAGAAAACATCACTGGCTCTAAGTAATTCAAATGCCCATGACCCATATTTCCCTTCCTGGCATCCCGTACTGCTCTGTGTGTGTGCTGGGTTTACCTTACATTTTAGCAGAAAAGCTGAAGGTTTATTTCTCCCAAGAATCCATTTGTGTAACAACAGTGCATCTGGAATTGAAATATTTGATCCTGTACAGGTTTCTGGGCTGTTTTTCCCCCCTTTTTCATTGCATACATTTTTGTTTAGTGAGCAGTGCTGCTCCATTACAACCATCCTAATATAAAATCACCAACTTTAGCTGCCACTAGCACAGACGTTACTTAGCAAGGCAGGTTGTCTTAAGCTAGAAAAGCTGTCAAAATGCAAAATGTACAAGAAGTAGCTGAGGTCACTTGGTTTGTTCAGCCTAGAAAAGAGGAGACTGAGGGGAGACCTCATTGCAGTCCACAGGTTCTTCATGAGGGGAAGCAGAGGGCCAGGGATCAATCTCTTCTTTCTGGTGACCAGTGACAGGGAATGGCCTGAAGTTGTGTCATGGGAGGTTTAGGTTGGGTATTAGAAAAAAGTTCTTCACTGGGAGGGTGGTTGGGCACTGGAACAGGCTCTCCAGGGAAGTAGTCACAGCACCAGCCTGACTGAGTTCAAGAAGCGTTTGGACAATGCTCTCAGGCACAGGGTGTGACTCTTGGGGATGGTGCTTTGCGGGGCAGGGAATTGGACTTGATGATCTTGTGGGTTCCTTCCAACTCAGGATATTCTGTGATGGCTCAACAAGTCTTAGATAATGCAGTTATTCCTCTTTGAAAGAGGAAAGGAAAATTTTTTTATATGCCCAATTCCTTAAGATGTTTACCCTGGCCAGCCTGAAAGCAGAACTCCCTGCCTGCCCACCTCATGGAGTTAAGTCTGCTCAGTTCACACGTACAAATGCCATGACACATATCATGGAAAACCCCAAACATTGCATCTCCTTTGTTGGCATCTGAGGGCAAGGGAAGGAAGGATCTTTGAACGGGGAAGCTTGCAGTGTGAAAAGGTTTGCTAACACTTTGGCCTCTGTTTATTCATTTTTTCCCCCCGAAGCATATTGGCTGTAAGTAAGTTTGCAGTTGGTGTTTCCGATGTCAGGAACAATAAGGTCACGGGGAATTTAAAAGCATTGCTGCCTTGGCACAAGTGAAAACCCACATTGCTGAAGCAGAGATTATTCCTTTGAACACTGGCTGAGCACCTCTGAGCACTCACACCAGATGCTGCATCCGTGTCCTGACAGCTCACAGGAAGAGCTCAGACTGGTGCCGTGCACCATCCGAGCTGGCAGCAATGCGAGCTGGCACACCGGCTCTTGCACTCCAGTTGTTCTTGCAGCCTGATGTGGACTGAAAAAGCCGGTATAAAAAGTTCTCTTCACAGCCTCTGCTCAAAAACCAGACATGTGGGACCTGGAAAGTGCCAGAACAAGGAGCACTGCCCTGCCACAGATCAAAGCTCATCTCTGGCAAGGCAGCAGGACACAATGCCCAGCTCCACATGATGTCCACCCTCCCTACCGTGTCTGACCGGCTGTATGTCCTTGCTGGCTCTGCTCACTCCTGCTGCACAGTTTGATCTGTGCACTCATGCCTTGACACCTAGACACAGAGTCTTTGTATATTTGTCCCAGGCAGTTAAAGATAAATAACAGAGAGATCCTGAGCCTAGAAGCTTCTCTGCTTTCTTCGCCCTAACCAGCTGCCTTCACAAGAGGCAGAGCATCTCCCTTGGGGCCTGTCTTCCTGTCTGAATTCGAATGGCACTGCTTTAGTACTTCTTTTGAATCGAGGTAGTAGATAATGCAGAGCAAATGACTGCTTTTGATAACTGAGGTTTCAGAGAAATGTCAGATAAAGTCTTCAAGGCAAACTGTAATGAACGCAAGACTTTTATGTTCTTCCAAGATTTTTTGTTTTTCTCTAAGGCTGCCCTGTTTTTTCTGAGTCTTCCTTTAGGAAATGTAAGAGCTATAATCTCAAAAGAGGTTGCACATGTGCACACAAGAAAAACTACTCCAAAGGATAAAAGTGCAACCAAAACTTCACTTCCTATTTTACTTCTGCTTCAGGCAGAAGTAAAAAGAGAGTATATTATCTCTGTGCACAGTCAGAAGCATCCCGTAGCATAGGCTGCTGGTAAAAATGAATTATCTATGCAAGAAAAGTTAATTAAAGAAAAGGTTTTAGGAGATCTGCATTCAAAACAATGTTGAAAAAGTTAAATTTAAAACTGAGGTTTCTCATGTCCTACTTGCATGCGCTACCGTGGCATACCTGATTGGAAACACAGTGCAGTGGCTTTCAGTCAGTGCTGAGGTAGGAGATGTGCCGTGCTGGATCAGATCATTAGCCATGTCACCACCCAAACCATGCACTGGTGAGGAGTGCTAAGACCAGCTTGCCCCTGTGAAATTCCACAGGGCTGCATGGTAGGTGAGATGAATCCAGGCAAAGCAGCAACGCTCCTGTGCTGAGTAGGAGGTACAGGAGCCTTTAAAATGGGCAGGAGCCGGAGGTGACCTCCTGTAGGGACTTGGTGACAGGTTCAGTCAGGAGCAGAAATGGTCCTTTCCGTTCCCTGCTCCCCAGCCCACATCTTAAAGATTCACCATCATGCTGTGTCAGACATTCAGCTGAGCACTGAGAATGAATACCAGGGACCAGTTTCTTTGGATCCTCTGATTTCTGAGAATGTTTCTCATTTAATTGCATCTTTTCTGAAGATGTCTGATTCTAGCAATCAACACAAGGATATCAAAGACAGAAGTTTCACCCAGAAATTCTTTCTGCAACAAAGCCTCACAGAGGTGCTCTATAGGCAAGGTAAAATAATTTTACGTGCTAGATAATACACCACTCTAATGAAATTCTGTCCCATTAGGGTGTCTCCCACTGAAATCTCATGTCTTATCAGCACAGAGTAACAGTTTGGGATCAGGTGATGGGATCAAACGTAAAAAATGGTAACTACATAAATAGAATGAAGATGGATAATTATAACTTTCAATATGAGATTGGTCAGATATATAACCAAAAGCCCATCTAAAGGCTAAACTTGATTTACTATTAATTACAAGTCACACATGGGAGTTGGTGCCGCTTTAAAGAAAGATATAACCATGAGGCATAATTATTCTTCATAGCCAGTAATGCCCTGCCTGCCAGCAGCTGGGGTAGAGAGAGGAGAGCTGTAACCCGTGTGAGCACCAGCACCTCTCACAGGAGGCAAAGCAGCCCATTTCTGCCTTTAAACCGAATAATGGAACTGAAGCTTCAACCTCATTTTTCCTTTACAAATACAGTGCACACTGCACTATGTAAGCTGCTCACATGAGTAAGATATTTGGAGATGTCATTAAAGGAGGTCATTAAGACACGCTGTATGATTTATGCTAAAGCAGAGTTTAAGCACATGGCAATTATTTTTGTTCTTGGGAAATGGTGATTGCTCTAGGATATTATGGAACAGCTAAAGAAGGATCTCCTTATTTTGGGTTGAGCCTTTCTAGATTTTAAAATATGGGCTAGGTGAAGTCACATATAAAATCACAGAAATTCCTAGTCAACACAACAGATCCTGGGGAGAAACTGCCGGCAGAAGATGGCACAGGGTACCTAACAAAATGCTGACAGGCAAGGACGTTGAGAGAGGGGTTAATTTTCCTGCTATTATCAGGACATTGTTAGAACATTCCTCAGGACATCAGACCTCTGACAAAACGTCACAAAATGTTACCTGTAACGTAACCACACAGCTCCTCACAACTGCTGCACCGGCACAGTCAGCTGGAATGAAAGTCAGCACGAAGAGGTGACAGCACTTGAAATGTAGTCTCAAACACAACAGATGGCAAGCAGAGCCCAAAGCAAAACAAATCCTCAAAGGAAAACACAAAAACAAATATCAGAGACAAATAGGCATTTAAAATAAATGAAGAAATGCATACAAAAGGAAAATGCCTTAAAGGGAGAATCTTGGAAGAGTTACAAAATCATCAGACAAGAAAAAAAGATTAGTAGGGATAAATGTGAAATACAGAAAGGCTGAATTGTGTAACACTGCTCACTCAGTCTGAAGGAGACTCCAGATGTTCCCTCTTATTTCATTTAACTACAAGTTGTGAAATAGCTGATTTGCAGAGGGTGGCTAAGCTGAGCCTGGTCATGGTGCCTCTTGTCTCACTATAAGAGTGAGAAACTACACCTAGGGAAGAGAAACTACGCTCATTTCACTGCAGTGATGGATCCACTGGCCTGGTAGAAGTGTGCACAAAGCTAAGAGAGGAATAAAGTAGGGCCAATGCTGGCAAAGATAGAGAGGAACTACTAGCAGCAGCTAGAGCCCCACTAGTCATGGATGTTAAAACTGAAGTTAGGTCCATATTGAAAGGATCTGTGGAGTTTAATGAATTGACAAAATTCCATATTTGGACTGCTTACTGTCTTTACAGACACAGGAAATTTAAAATTAGTACAAGACTAACATGCTTAAAACTATGAGATAGTTTGGTGATGAACTGCAGCAGACCACAACATTCGTAATAATCCAAGAACACAATTCCAATTATTTATAGTGGTAATGTACTTAAGCTTATCCTTCCATGTTTTGAGGCCTTATCAGTGATCTTGCCTTCCATAAACTGGTCAGCTTGGTTAAGAAAGTAATTCCTGTGAGCACACGTGGCTGTCACACAGCAGCAGGAAGCAGCAGGTATACCTTGGGTGAGATCATGGCAGCAAAGTTTGTGCTCACAGCACTTAACAAGAACCTGATTTAAAATAAACGGCCTGGTTGCTGAAAGACATAGTAAGTGTGAGCACCAGTTTTTCTGAGTAGCCTCTTGCGAATGAGAAACCCTTCAGCCTTGGATGAAGCCTCGTGCTGAAGAGCAGCCTGTGAAGCCCATGACGTGCACGGCCGGTTGTGCTAGGTGGCAGCAAAGGCAGGGAAAGCCACCCTTCCACTCAGCCTGGCTCTACATCCTCCGGAGCTTTTTGTCAGCAAACTGAGCTCTTTTCCCATTGGAACGGAGCGCACGTGAGCACGTGAGAATAACACTAATGTAAAGTAGTTTAAAAATGCATTATTCTGTCGACAACACACCTTAGAGAGCAGTGTACTTTAGAGTTTGCTTAGCCCAAAACCATGCCTGAGAGTAGATTTCCAAACCATCTCCACATCAAATTCACCTGCAGTTCTGTGCTTGACCATGGGTCTGAAATGCTCCCACAGCAAAAATACTGTACATCAGTACCTACTTTTCTGCTTTCCAGCTTTGTTTCTGAAATCACTGAACCTTACACAGCCTCTTACACCTGTGCAACATGCAGGAGAAAAAACCCCTATCTTCTCATCTCTAATCTACCTTTCCAAGTTTCCCATTGCTGTAGTAGGAAAACACTGCTCTTTCCCATGCACACAAGTCTCTAGGTGCATTATTAGCACAGTATTAAGCCAAGCCTCTTACTAGCTCCCAAACTAAGTAAACTAGGAGAAAAACCCTGCTTGATTAATTTTGCCAAGACACTCAGGACTTTTATTACCAAGTCCCTGTATTTAGTTTTTCAGATTTTCTTCTTTTTCCCTGAAACTATAGACTTGTCTATTCTTTTAAGGCAAGAGAGACAAGAAGTGCTCTGAATAAGCACTTTTCAAGCCACTTGCAAATTTTTTCTCTCCTTCTGCTGTAAAGAATCTAATTAAACTGTCTACTACCTTTGTTCAGCCTAAAAAGAAGCTGCTCTGATTCTTTCATGTACGTTTTCATTAAAAGACCCCTGAAGAAATCTTCTTCCCTAGAGGTAAATAATTTCCATAAAACCATGCAAAATGAATCCCTTTTACCCCAAGCTAGCTAGACCCCACTGTGACAGCATCCCACCCAGTTAATGTGTCCTGTGCAGCCTGCAGTTGGGAGAGGAGTAGGAAACCATGCTAGGGGGAAAAAAATATTTAAAAGCGTGTTTCTGTTACTTCCTTACTGGTTTTGGAGCCTTTGGTGGGGATTCAGAGGGTTACAGGGACTGAGAATTTAGGATTTATGTGAAATAATCCTAGTAGTGCTGCTGGGCTGCTGCTCCCTCCGTTATGCTTTTCCAAGTTAAAATAACAAACTGCTCCCTTCAAACCCTTAGCCACACAACAGACACACATGAAAAACAAACCCTCTGAGAATCTATCAGTCACATATCATCTCTACTTGCAAATTCGCTTACTCAAGATATATACAAATATATTCTTTCCTCTCTTTGCACTCATGACAATTATTTAATCGTTTTGTGGGTTATTTCCCCCTCATCTCCCTTTGCTGATCACCTGAGGAAGGCCAAGAAGCAGTGTCTAAGAAGGAGTGGGAACGTGGCTGTGGGACAGAAAGGCTGAGGGATCTAGGAGAGCGCCTTTTTTGCACGAACTTTGGCTGCTGCTTGAGGTAGCATTGCACACGCAAATGTGGCAACGAAGTCCAAGAGGGCTATCGAGGATGTTGGAGATGCTGCCAAAGACAGCAACAACTTGTGTAATAGTTTAATGATCTAAGCAGTTGCCCAGGAGGCGGAGGTAGAATCATCTGCATCTTCCCTGGAGTTTTTCCCAATTACTGGGGTAAAGACAAGACAGGGGTGAGGCTCAGCTCTCGTCCCTTCACTACTCAATGGGTATCACTGAATGGTGATCCTTTCAGGAGTCTGAAGTGGGTTTAAAAACAACAAAGAATCTTCTTCTGTCCCCTGTGGCCAGGGCCCTTCTCAGGTGATGGAAGAATCCTGGGTTTCTGCACTCCCCTGGCAGCCTTGAGATCAGAGCCCAGAAATCTCCCTTTCCAGTGGCAGAGTCAAGCTTCTCTTGCCCCTCCCTTGCTTGGTGTTTTGGACCAGCCTAGGGGGCAGCTGGGGAGTGCGGCCCCGTGTTGGAGAGCACTTTGGCTCAAAGTGGCCGAGGAGAGGGGAAGACCTGCTGACCTGTTCCCTGGGCCATGGCAGCTGTTTTGGAGGTCTTCTTTCAAGACAGCATGTAGACCTTCATCCATGGTGGCCAGAGCACCTCTTCTTCTGCTCTGGGTGAGATGCCTGCTGGGGTATCTCATGATTTCCTGGGCATCCCTGCTGGGACAACACCTGTAAGGTTGTCCAAGCCCCAGGTAAAATATTCTCCTAGTCCCAGGGGTAACCTGGGAGCCACTTGCATCACTCCCGTGTTCAGGGGTGGGAGGTCCTGTAGTAACACTGCCTAGAAGCATAAAATAATTACTGGTGGAGAGGATCTCTAAAGATCATCTGTCCCAAACCATTATCCAAGCAGGGCCAACTTTTGTCTTCTTTGCTAATAATTTCAGAAGCTCGAAAGTTAGCATCCTTTTTTCTGATCCCCTGGGATGAAAGAGTTTTAAAAAGGACGCAAGAGACAGGGTAAAATGACCACAGTGTACTTTATTTAATGATTTTGGTACCTTGTGTTGCAATAAAATAAAAAAAATCTACAAAATCCAAATATATAAAATTTTCAAGTTTCCCTTTTAAGTTTTACAAGAAAAATCAAGTTGTAACCAAGGAAATTTGTTAGTATGAAGCACTACTTTCAACTTCATTTCATCACAAATTGCAACTTACTTAACAGACCAAAATAACTATGGTACTGCAGTACATCAAATACTTCACACACTGTGTTCTTTACTATAGCACATGTAACCTCTGCCACGGGAGGCAGCGGTCTCTAGCCAATAAAGACACTCTTCACAATCTGAACTCTAAAGGAATGTTTGTATACATGGATTCAGAATATATATATTTACAGGAAGATTTCTTTTTCTTTTTCTTTTTTTTTTAATAACTATTTCGATTCTTCATTTCAAATAAAATACCAAATACATTTTTACAATGTTTACAAGTCAAAGCACAAGTTCTGCAATGATTATCATTCACCTCTAGTCACTGTGCTTGTACTGGGCGGGGGGAGGGGGTATCTACACTGTTTCATAAACACAAATGTGATCTTCCATCACTTTATTTCTGCAGTGGTGACTAAGGAGTATAAGCACAGTAACAATTCTTTTAGCACAATCAGTGTATAATGCAACAGTTTACAACAGAGAACTGAGAAACTATTGGTCCATTCTGTTCAGTTTGCTGTTTATCTGCCAACTGTTATGTTTTTGTCACATAAATTGTGTACAAGAGAAGAGTTAAATAACACAACTTGAATAGGAAAGAGCATACATTTTTAAGGCAAATTAATAAGCAGCTTATGGTGTTTTTTTGTTAAACTATACCCCAACAGAACCTAAAAATAAAATGTATGTTCTGCAACTGTCAATAATTATGTCTTCTTAAATTGATCTCCTCTATAAATTGATCAACATGGCTTTGAACCTGGTTATTCAAAATTGAAATAATTCCTCCCCCCAAATCCCCAAATATAGAAAGTGCATGACTCCATATGTGCCAAAACAAAACAAAAGGCAGCTGAGGTAGTTAGATGTTTAAAATATATTTATGAAAAATAAATGAAAAAACTAAAACAAGGACAATACAGTAAAAACCCACTCATTTGGAATTAATTTTATATCATGCAACAACTTAAAGCAGGAAAATTTATGACTTCTGAAAAAAAAGTAGTAATAACATATGAATGAAAACAGAATATACTATTGGAATTTTAATTTCAAGTATTTGAGTGTATTTGCATGTGCATTTTTTTACAGGCTTTGTATAGTGTTAGGAAGTCATTTACTTTTTATCAGGCATCACATGAGATCTGGTTGACCTCTGGGACTGAAGTTCCTGGAAGGTAGAAATATACCGAAAGTGCCTGAAGATATGCCACCATGTGTGCCTGGAAGCACCACCCTCTCACCTTGGGTGAACTTCTACACACCCATCCTCTACTGAGCTCACCTGAGAGTGACAGGACCAGGGATCCTGTGCCTCTGCCTCCCAGGGACTGATTAGATAGATGTCCTGAGAGCCTGCCTGGGATGCACCCACACGCCTGGATCCATGCGGGATGTGCCCATGTGGTGGGGATCCCTCAGGCGGTGTTCCTGCAGAGCAGATGTCTACACACCTAACCCAGGCAGTGACCCTGTGCACCAAAGAGAGGATCAGCTTCCACTGGAGCACAGTTACAGCTCCTCTTGGGCCCTCCTGCCCGTGCCCAGCACCATTGCATTTCAGCTCTCACAGGGACCTTTTCTCATCTGGAGAGAGGGACAGTGCTCCCCCTCCAGCAGACAGGACAGTCTCCAAAGAAGTATTTGCTTGAGTCCACTCAGGATGAATTGGGATTTCGGCTCGCATCATGGTTCCAGAGCTCCTCCAACAGCCCCTGGCACAGAGACAGACCCAGCTCTCTCTTCCATTCATGTCTAGAAAGAGGAGCAGGCAGATTTGTTTAGGAAAATGCCCAAATGGAGTGCTCAGGTGCATGAAAAGTCTTCAAGCTCTGGGAATGAATTTCACAAAAAAAGCACCTACTTGTAGGAGGCAGATCAATTTGGACATGTGTTCCTGTCTTCAGTAGTAACAACGTAAAACCATCACATTACTAAATGTGCAATGTGCTGGCTCTTCTGAGTCCTGCTGTTAGATCCCTCTGTTGATGGCCACGACATGGGTATGTGCAATTTACTATCAGGAATTCTGCACCTGGCTTGAAGAGCATCACAGCAAGCAGCATCACAAACTGAAATAGTTCTGATGTTAGTGGTTTTCCTTTTTTTTTATTGGCCTGTAATAAAGTAGGATTTGTACTTCTGAAGTGTGTGGATATGCCACTATTTTTATTTTTATTTTTATTTTCTATTTAACAAGGAAATCCTGAAGCCCTTTTTTCCCTTCTATTTTTCTTTTTTTTTTTTTCTTTTTCCCCTAATTTTACCCTTCTAAGCTCACTGTATTGTAAATATGATTTTCAAAAGTGATGTGTGATTTTGGCCAACTTCATCTCTGGCAGCCCAAAATGAGGAGTCATTGATGTTCACAGAGAGCTGAATGTATGTGCTACGGTGGCAGAGCTGGTAATGGCCAATTACACTTGAACATCCTGCACACCACGGCCTTTTAATTTTTCCTGCTAGAACTAGATGGAAAACTAGAAGACTGGACTGTGTCATTTCTTGATGTGGCATGATATTGTAGCTTTCCCCAAAGTGTTTGTCAGGAGTTTCTGCTCAATTGCTCACATTTTTTGAGCACGAGAGGGAGTTTCTCAGAGAAGTCAAGGTTTTATAGCTTTATGTAAACCTAAGCAGAAATAGATGCTCAGATTTTGAAGAGGGGAGAAATATTTTTTCAGGTCTGATTTCATAAAACACAAAGATGCTAAAAAGCACACTTTTGCAATGGATGTAAAAATAATTTTTCTGCATGTGGAACAACAGAAAAGACAATCCTCTACAGCCTAGGGAATCCAGCTCGATGTTTCAGTGTGTTGTGAGTACTTGACATATGTAGACATCCTCTTCACTGCGTCATAACTTTCATCTGCCACATTTCCTTTCAAAATACAAGTAATATTTCCAAGTCTCAGTACTCATAGCCAGCATCTGCTCCAAGAAGAAGCAGTCCCCCTTCCCATCACCAATTCAGCTGTGTCACTGGTAGCCACTGGAGAAACTGGCAGAGAAGAGGATCTACCTGCACCTCCTTGATCCCTACCCTTGTGCCATTGAGCTGCCTCTGTCCAATTGACCCAGCACCAAAGAATGAGATGAAATCTTTCAGGATCCAAATGCTAGATCCGTTTTCAGGGATTTCAGCGGTGAAGAATGACAGACAAGAATCATGGAGGGCCGGAGAGCACGCTGGGTAGAAAAACAGGACACTTGCCTGAGCTTAGGATAAAATTTCACTTCCCCAGCTTGTCCAAGTTTTTCCTTGGAGTCCAGTGACTTGAACTTTACAGAAAGATGTATATTTGTCTAGAAACTTAAATTGAAATGTATAGCTCAAATGACAGTTTTTATTTAATAGAAAATATTAAAATATAATTAATATTCACAAGCTACTTGAAAATTTAAACAGACATTTTAATTTATCCTGGAATCCAGCTGGGTGTCTTGACCTCATCCAGTGACTAACAGAATTGGAAGACCTAGAAATGCTTTAGTATTATTTCCAGTAGACTATTTTTTAAATACAAAGCCTGATGTTGCTTCCTCAGACATTTTCAATAACTTAGCCAAATCAGTGTTTGGGCACACAATGACTGAAAATTTCACTTAACAGTAAAGTTCTAGTGCACTGTGAAGTAGTTATTAAAGAGATTCCTTAAAAAATAAATTTTACTTAGACTGGCGTTGCAAAATTTAAAAGCAAAATGCCCATGTGCTTTCTCCTGGGGCTTATTGGACTCCATTAAAGTCAAAGGAAAGTAATTCATTTGCTGTGGTGGACCTTCAGGGAAGCCCTTTATGATTATGAACTGCCTGTAATCAAAGCAAATCCCAGTATAATAAATGCTCCTGTCCAGAGCACTGGTGTAAGTATGACTTATTGACACGTGCACCAGGCACAGCTTCTCCATCAGTCCTCTAAGACTGTCTTTTGGTTGGGTTTTTTTTTTTTTTTGCGTAGCTGTAGATTATCGAAGATGGTTTTGTAAACACAGCTGTTATCAAGTCTGTGTTTTAGGATCATTTGCCTCATGTGAAATTGCTTTGAAGGCTCCCTTGTTTTACTAATAGCCTAGAGACACTTTTACATGTTTCCCCAAACCAAATCAAATCCACCAGTCAACCTGAAGACAGACTGGATTCTGCATATTAAGAAATGGAGGGTGGAAGAACATACAAATTAGTTAGCCTTATCTGAGTATACATTTTGCTATAATGAATGGAGAATATGCTCTTTTTAATTAGTACTGGGTTAATTAATATATTTTGTAGAAATCAGTTTGAAATATCCATTGTGAATTAACTGACATGCTCCTTGCACACTGCAAATTTCAAGAGAACAAAGTGTTTTGAGGAAGAACAACTAAAAAAATAAAAGTTGGTTCTTTTCTCTTTTCTTCTTTTCTTTTCTTTTCTTTTCTTTTCTTTTCTTTTCTTTTCTTTTCTTTTCTTTTCTTTTCTTTTCTTTTCTTTTCTTTTCTTTTCTTTTCTTTTCTTTTCTTTTCTTT
>VZTD01000739.1:232359-460301 GCA_013397725.1 Rhagologus leucostigma | reverse complement strand
TTTTTTTTTTTTTTAATACAAGAAGATTACAGAGCTGCACAAAGTTTCAAAGCACAGTGTACTCCAGAAGATTGCCATAAAACCAATATGATAATGAACCGTGCTTATTGCGTCCCAGAGGATACCATTTCCAATGCACTCTGCTTACAGTGAGAAGATGAATCTCGCATTTGCTAACGCCACAGGTCAAATCCAGAAGTCAAACTGGGTTTTGCATCGCTCTGCAGTGTGTGAAATAACAATTGTTAACATTTGATTAAAGAGGCAGGTGAGCAAGCATGGGAAGAAAAACAGAGCTGGCTGCCACTGTTGAGACTGCCTTATACACAGAATGACACCTGCAGGAAAATACAGTGATTCTCATTTGTTAGAATAAACTTTAGCTTGTTAATAATACAGAACTCGGAGAATAGACAGCAAAATATCTGTCCCTTCAAGCAGAACAAATTACACAGGGGACAGTTTCTGCCCTTGAGAATCAATGGGAATTGATTTAAAGGAACTGCAGTCCTGTTAAAGAAGAACTGCAGTGGGATGGCAGATCCTTGTTTGCTAATCCAACATGATCCCTATTAGTGGCTGTTCTGTGAGTCAGAAATTACCTCAGAAACAAAAGATACTGACTTTTATGTTGCTATGGGAATATACCAAGGCTTTGGGATGATGAAGTAAAATCAGCTGACCTGAAGTAAAATCGAGATGTGACAGCTGTCTTTAATAAAATTCCTGCTTTGCAATTGAGAAAATTACTTCAGTGTTTAATTTTTAACTTGGTTTTCCATCCTAATTGTAGAGGTTATCCCACAGCCAGGTGTTATGCAAATGAATCTTTTGCACTATGACATGAGAAAAGAAAGTTTGTTAGATAACCTGAGCATTGCCTTTTCTCATTGGTGAGGTTTGCATATGAGACTCATAAGCAGAAGAGAAAAAACAGAAGCAAGGAAAATATCAGAACAGTATCTCGTAAACTTTGCCAACCTTTCTGAGTAAATCCTTGAAGAAAACAGACATATGATATCATGATATGCCACACTTATGGATCATGGATGAGGTTATGGATAACTCCAGTGTTTTCTACTGCAATCAGGATGTGACTGTTTCTGCTACTAAACAAGCAAGAACTGATGATAACATCTAATATAGCTGGAAGTCTTTCAGCAGTAATTTCCATGAGGAGCTGCATGACAGAATACCTGAGCATGAACAAATGCTGTGAAGGCTCACCTACTCTAAAGCTTCAACGCTCTTTCCTAATTGTAAGGCTTCTACCACATCTACTGATCTCCAGCTTCTCTTTTTTCCCTGCTCTGTACCTTTACACTTGATTGTGTTCCTCAGCTGTGCACGAAGAAGTGGATTCGAGAACTATTAGCAACAGAGGAACATGCACCTGCAAATCCACTATTTGCTCATGGATCTGCTCTGTGAGAAATTGAGAGCATGAGAAAATGCACAACCAGTCGAACAACACCAAGCGTATAATAGTTCATATACAGAAAAGACCATCTTCTGAGCCTATTTTAAACCTTATATTTTTTGTGGAAGCTGTCTGAGATTTATCCTCCATAAAGAAGGCAATAGGGTTCTCTGACCCATAATCTATTATAAAGATCTATCATTTCTAAATTTAAAAATCACTGGCATAACTGCCCTACAAAATCCTTCTCTCCCAGGCCTTAGTTTGAGACACTTTTGTATCTTATTGACAATCAACAACTCCTGCCTATAGCAACAAAGTTATATCTAAGAAGTATCTTTCCCTGTCTCCCTGTGTTTCAGTTAGTTTGTAACACATCAAGAATTTTCTCAGTCAACATCTTTCCCAGAGGAGAGAGTAATTGCACCATAAATAGTGTTTTGGCATCAAGGTTTGTTGGTTTGGGTTTTGGATTTGTTTTTTTTTTTTTATTTTTTTTGCTGTTAAAAGACTCTGCTCCTCCTTTTATCCACTGAAACAGCAGGGGCAGCTTTTCCACAGTGTTTCACAAACATCTTGACCAGAGGAATCATCCTTTTGGTTTTGTGTGTTTTTGATGTCTGGCCTGCTTGCTGAGGTCACTACAGGAGATGCTTCCGCAATAAAATGTGTGTACAGATTATTCACATGTGTGCCCGGTGCAGCCTGACTGGAGGGGGCTGTGACATCATCCCACCCGAAAATTCTGTATCAGGAGGGTCCCAAGCCAGACCTCTTGCTGAGTCCCATGTTGCTGTAATTGTGCTCCTCCAAGTACCAGAGTTAGGCTAAATGTTAAACCATCCACTCATTCTCCCTGATTTTTATAAAATTGCAAGTGTACTAACCTGCACCATTTCTGATGATGCAAAAATTTAAGTACTTTGCCGATCACAAGCTTTCCATTATTCAGATACTACTGTAAGGAGCATTATTTATATTTTTTTACCTTAACCTTCATGTCAAAGTAGCTAAAATCCACCTGTGTGTTAAAAGCAATGAAAAACAGTATTCATTCATTCACCCCGTTCTTATTGCTGTTGCTAAATGTAGTATGTGTTTTGTTACAGTAATTTCTCCAGGATAAACAGCTGCACAATTAGTACAATCATCTCAAAAATGAAATTGTACTGCTGCTGGATAGAGTGACTTTTTGGCTGATAAGATGAATAGATGACCAGAATGAAATTTTGCCGCTTCCTCATTGGTGGTAACTAAAGCTGTCTCAACCCTAGCAATCCTCTTTAAAATACAACTCCTAGCATGTATGAAACAAATCAAATAGATAAATGTTTCATAAGATGAAAGATGAAGGCTTAGCTAGGAGGAATTTAGTAATGTTGCATTTCTTCTAGATCCCTCTTTCCAGTGTGGGCACCTCACTAAACACAGCTAACAATGGCTTTCTTTTTTTCCCCCTGAACTGATTAATGTTTGCCCACAGGACCTTGATTACTGTATCACAAGCCACAAATTCACAAGATTAAAAATGTCTGTTGAATTAATTAGCTGCAAATCAGCCTAGATGCAGCTCGACAAGTCCCAAGCAGTTCCAATAAAATAAAAAAGGAGGAATCGATAGCGGCCACAAATACATGACAATATGTTGGCACTTTGTGACTATAAATAGTGGCAGCTGCCCTCTCTGCTGACAAAGGAAGATTTTTCATTGTCCATACAGAGCTATCTAAAGGCTAAATCCTGCCCAGATTGGTGTAGCAATCTCACTGATGGCTAAAGTGTTCTCCATGAAATATGTTCCGTGGGCCAGCCTGATAACCCAGGGAGAACTGGAGATGGAAACAAGCTGCCTACTTTTTCTTCGCTTTCAGCCAGAGTGAACACCACAGTGCTGGTGCCACGGATGACCACAGCACACGTGGATGCTGGCTGACAGATGGACGATGTGTGTCCCAAAGGGGAAATGCAGGGAATGAGGTTGAAAGCCATTAGCGACAACTTTTGAACCTTCCTTCCGTAGCTACTACCATTGTCTTACCCAGTCATGACAATTTTAGATATCTCTGTCCATAAATCAGATCTCCTTGGAAACGTACGTTTTTCAAACATTGTCCTTAATGCTGAATGGTAACACAGGTCAGGAACTCTAGGCATGTATCTGAACTTCAGAGAAACAAGTGCCTTCACTGGCTAGTAGTCTCTTCCTCAGCCTCCTAAAATTTTAAATTAATTCTCATCAAATATTGTCTAAGAAGCAGTCTGGGATTGACACATAATAATGCAGAACATATTGAAAAAGCATCAGTAGTTAGAATTTCAGAAATAGTTACTGCATATGCATGATACGTTTAAATTGACAGGAGTATAATTTTCAAATACATGCATTTGATATTTATCTTCGGTACATAATCTGTGCAAGAGCAAATCTTTCCTTCTGACAGCTTGTATCAGGAAACTGCATATGCGTTGGATAACAAACCCCCTTAGTGTTCTTCAGTGAAAATGCAAGTAAACCATCCTAATTATTGCAGGTTATTTCCTTCGTAAACTACTGACAATGATAACTGATAGTGAAACAAATACAACCACCATTACATTACATGAAATAAAAGTTTAATTGATCCCTTTGCCATTTTCCTATATGATTGTTTTTTTCCTTGATTAAGTAAATGTGATAAATCCTTTTTTATTTTACACAATTATCACTGCTCTATTCTTTTACTAAAATATTTAAGATATGAAATATAGCATTAGACATATTTTCTCCATAATTTTTTGTTAAAGTGCTGGCACGCTAAATTGCAAGGCTGTTTCCCATAATGACTAGAATGTGTTTTCCAATAATATTCTTTTCTTTTTACAGTTATCACTTGGTTATCCTTGATGACAATGTTCCTGATCCTTTTTTTGTTTCAGGCTTAGGATTTAAATGAATTGTAAGATTGAACCCTAATAGAACCTCAGGACTCACTGTCATGTGTATACACAAACAACACACACACACATATATATATACACATGTATATATATATATATAAATGCATTTGATACTGTAAAATTGCTCCTAAGTGTGAGATAAGATCCTACTATTTTTATTATGATAAAACCAAACACTTTCACAGAGAGTATTCATTACAGCATGCTGTGGACACTCAATGTCTTGCATTCACCATAACCTGGGCAATTTGCACACAATGGTGGTTCAAATGCACCATCCAGAGGAACCATGTCTGCTCCACATGCTTTTCTAGATAGCACAAAGCCTCTTTGCCCTTTTCTCAGCCCAAACTGGTCTTTGTTTGGCAAAGGAACTGGATTCTCAAAGTGTATGAAACTTGGGCTCAGGGAACTACAGATAAGCTACAATCGTAGCTCTGGTGTCCATGCAAAGTCTGCCTAAGCTCCAAAGAAAAACCAGGTGAACGTGGCCAGAGTAGCAGACAGTGCATTAGTAGACCTGATTCAAGGCAGCATGTAGAGATTCAGGCTTTGTCATGGTGCTAACCATGTTCATACAGCTTTTGGTCAGGTTGGAAGGTGAGCAAAGTGATTTTGCATCTGCCCTAGATGTTTACTGCAGACATTACTCTGGCTGGATGTAAGCAATGGCACTGAATATGCTCAACAGTTTCAGAGTCCTCAACACTAAAGGGACTGAACACGTCAAAATACTAGAAGTATGTCTACACTGCACATGACCACATTTGTATGTCCACATTTACATTTTCCACAAAGAGGAAGAACAGTTCAAAATATGAGGCAGGGAGCCCTTCTCCTCAGCAGCGTGCAGCCCTATATCCTTCCCCTGAGAGACAGTAGCTAGAGATATGAATCATTGCTAGCTGAAGAGATCACTGCATCTGGCTCTCCACTTGGTCTCTGCTTACCACTAATTAACTGCTGGAAAAGCCCTCATGAGTAATTCTGTGCAAGGCTCCATCTGATAGCACCACAGAGGACCCAATTCCTTCAGGTAAGATGTGCAGGAGAATACCTGCTCAGAGGATCCTGGCAGGCTTAGGTGGGAGATGGGAGCTGAGCTAACTTTGTGCTGTGAAAACCAAGTTGTATCTGACCAAGCCCAGGAGGCAAATTTTAGGCGCTTGAACATCTGGCATTAAAAATGTTCAGGAGCTCCTAGTCAGTGCGGTTTGGAGGAACACAGTACGAGCCTGAGGCCTCTGATGTGCCTGCGCTGACCTCTGCACCCGTGCTGCAATGTGCCAGATACCTGGTCCCCAAGTGCTGTGGCTTTCATCCAGCCCATGCAAATGGTTTTCCTCTCTTTTGTGGGCTCTTTGGTGCGTGAGGTGGGGAAGAGACTGCTGGACTATGACCAGGCCTTGCCCTGAGTGGACTTGTAGCACACAAACACAGTCTATGCCTTGCCTCAGCACTGTGTTATGTCTCTGCAGGTTCTTCTAGACATTCAGCTAGCAGCTTTTTTACCTTGAGGAAATCACTGGTCTGTGAAATTCTGTTTTGCAGTACTCTTACACACTAGGTGGCTGAGTGGACACACCTATTTCATGCTAAAAATGCTTTTGTGAGGTTTAGTTCAGTGCAAAAAACTACCCCAAACTCAATGCTTTGTTAAAAGGATGTGGACTTTCCTATAGCAGAACAGATCCTGTGTGGAAAACCTGCTAGCATTCCTAGCGCTGCAGCATGCCAGAAGCAATTGTTTCCAAAGTTATCTGAAATAAGAGGCTGAAACCTACAGATAGAGAAAACTCACAGCAGTCATATCTTTCTATGAATGTAGCATTTAGTTACATGGACAAATCTGTCACATTTTTAAATTTATCCCAACCATTCCTTGAAATGAGATTTTTGGTTACATTTTAAGGTTTCTTGGCTGATTTTATTTTACACTGCCTTGCAGGTAGAAGTTCAGAAGTTGATGATCTTTCTATTATTGGTCACTTACACCACAATTTCTTGTAAATCTTTATCAATGAATATAGCAACTATATGTATACGTCCATTGTAATTATACATAAGCTTCTCTTTGACTTCTCTGGGTCATGGAAATCACCCCACAAATGTGTTGGAAAGGACTTTTTGCCGTGCATCTTGCATATCTGTTCTCTTTGCCCTAGGATTCAGAGGAGGCACACGGTTTACTAATGGGTATATAAGGTCCTCTGCGTAAGAATGAAATGCTAAGTAAGGAGCCAAACTTACACAGTTAGAAAAAGTTCCTTTTGATGAATGTACTGGTCAGGAATTGGCTTTTGTAAGAATTACTGGAAATGACTGGTTTCAGAGACATTTTTCAAAGTCTTCTTGAAAGGATCACAAAACAGCAATTCTGTCAAAGTGGGTATATTCTTGAATGTTTGAACTAAAAAGGGAAGAATAAGCAATCTTTGATTCACGCTGAGCCAGCACTAAGTTTAGGGTAAGTATTTCAGGTTGAGCCAAGTGACATGCAGGCTTTTTGGCATTAAGCAAATCTCCAGCTGAGTTCAGTTTGGAGTGAGGAGGTGAAGACTTCCACTACCATGGTCTGAATTTGTGTAGTTCACTCTAGGCCAGGGCCTGATTTTGACATATTCATCCCAGTGAAGAAATCTCACCAAAGTCCTGCACTGAGGTCACTGAGGTAAAACAAATGGTGCCAGGGGATCCCTCGTGTTAAAACAGCTTTGTAAATTATCTCTTCATCAGTGACACCATTCCCCTAAATTTGCATGAACAAGGCTTTGTAATGTCATCTTTGTCTCTCCTGTAATGAAGTCTGCTCATACCAGATGTGAGAAATCATCTCAGAAGCAGATCACTCAGCAATTTGAAGCCAAGTGCAAATGATGGCAGAATTTGTTTTAAAAAATCACTACCTGTGAACTGCAATAATCTGTTCTGTTTTTTTATAAATTTTTGTTCCCAGATTTAAAAGAATCTGTTCTCATTTTGCATTTTATCTCTTATCAGAATAAAGAGGAATGGATTCAATGCTGTAATGAAAAGACATAGTTCTATAAACAATCAAGGGAGGATTTGATAATGTCTCTGGTACACAAATGGCTGTTTGCCACTTACTCCATTTGGCTTTCTGCTGAGAGCATGGGCTTCGTGTGAGCTAGTCTAATTGCTACAATTAGCAAAATTAAATGGCTTATTGTGTATTTAGAAAATTCTTCCCATGTCCTGTGTTGTTATGCTGCAGAATTAGTAATTGCGGTGTTGGGCTTGTAAATTCTTGGACATGTGTTGCCATTATTTCCGTTACACACATCTTGTAGGGGCTTAACTTAAACAGGCTTGTTTAGATGGATGCACAGATGCAATTCACTCTGCTTCCCACCATGCACAGGAGTAAGAGAGGCAGCAGTGGGACCCCAGGAATCTGCTGAAGTCTTTTCCTTGGCATTGTACAGGCAGTGCAGGGAGTGCAGAGTAAATCACAGCATCTCAGTCACTCTAGATTGCACGACTTCAGGCAGGGAGCGGAGAAAGGGCAGTGGCTTTGGAAGATGAATCCCTGGCAGAGCCAACCAAAACTCAGTACAGTGCCACTTTTAAGGCTCCTTAGCAGTGATATGATCAAATCACAAAAATTTCAAAATTGTTTAATTTGTGTTGTAAAACACCCAACAGTCTAGTTGTGAATATTTGCTGGCCAATAAAAAGTAAATGAACATATTGCATGATTGGGAATCCCTTTCCAAATAAAGCAGCACTTCTACTTTTAGTACCACTTATGAATTGCTCTTTTGGGGAGATAATGATGTATTGGCAAGACCATCATATGTTTTAAACTAATACAGGTTTAATAGTTATGCACCATATATTAAAAATTAAATCTCCAATAAAATTGTAATTTACCTCCTCTGCTTGAAAGTTTACAAAATCAGGCAGATGAGGCCTAGCATTAAATTTTGGAAGGAAAATTTTCTCCAATTTTGTAAACATTAATTAATAGAAAATTTGTTGATTTGACAATGAAAATATTGTATATATGCCATCAAGACCATATAACCCAAGCAAAGAAACATTGTTCTGTCAAAAGAAGCATATTTAAATTTATGTAAACAAAACTGAAAATTAGTTTTTTCATTATTAAATACGCATGGAAAGAAAGTATTGCACATATTTGTAAAGAATTTTTTGAACAAAAACTATCCTATTACAGAACAAATAGCTTTTAAAATAAGTCAAAAGTTTTCTCTTACATTTTCTTACATGTTTTCTGAATTAACATGGGCATACATTACCTTTTCTTTATTTAATTAGTGATAGTAGTTGAATTGTCTTTTCTACAACAGACAAATCCACAAAATTTTAGGACCAAGTCTTCAACCAGATAAGTTACCATTAAATCTGCTGGTAAGTTTGTTTGGTTCATTAGAACAATGCTCCCATAAGTCTTATTTCTAAGAAATGTGATTGCTTTTCTTTAACAGAATGTAAATATGAAAATATTTTTTATTTTCATATATTCTGATGTGAAATTTAAAAGGTCTGATGTTTTCATTATTTCAAAAGCAGAAGTTCATTTTTTTACAAGTCCTTTTTTTTTTTCTTTGCTATTGCTGTTTCAGCAGAACTTTATTGGTTTTAAAACTGTGGCAAAAAGAATAGTGCATATTGATTATTAACTGTCCATAAGGCCATAATGGAATTTCAACATGGACTGTGTTTAATCTTGGCAGTTTCTATAAAAAATTCTTTTGATGTGACTATTCACAGCAATGCAAATTAGGAAACTGTCCGTGTAGTCATCAGAGTGTTTAGATTTCAGTGCTGCCCTGTTCTCAATGCAGGTAACGCTGATGGTATGAATGTAACAGAGCGAGATTTCGGAGAGCAAATTTTGATTTAGTGTATAATGACTTCTACACCTGCCTCAAACAGCCAGATTGAATTCTGAGGACAAGGCGGATATATGTAGTGCTGCATATAGATATATATACACACACACATATATGTCACTCTGCACTCACACACTGCAGTAGTTTGCTTGAGATAAGCATTTTTTCAAACATTATTTTAAAAGTCCTGTGAGAGTAAAGAAAAGAAATGCTAGGCGTGAAAACCACATGATAAATAACACCTCCGTGTCCTTCCTTCCAAAACCAAAAGAGCAAATCAAACAAACTCATCCCAAACCTTCTTCAGAAACCTTGCAATGCAAGCACTGGTGAAGACCTTAACCCTTTAAATTAAGTACGAAGCAACATTTCTTCAGTTCTGTAAGCCCCACCAAAGGGCTCACAGCTCTGAGGAAGAGCAAGAGGATGAGAGGGACATCAGAAGATTCGCCATATTTGTAAAGAGAAAACAGCAATTGCCTTGTGTGAACTAGAATTTGATTCTGGAGGGAAGGGTCTATTGAATATGACAGGACAAAGGACTTGCTCCCAAAATCTTTTTTTAGCAGTTCTTGCAGTGGTATATTTTCTGACAAAACATGAGTGCTTTTCTTTGAATAATCAGCTGTATCTCCATGAAGAAAAGGGTAATCACTTTGCAAAAAGCTTCAGGTTTGGACTATCAAAGAATTGTTTTATTTAAAAAAAATTTTATAGAGGCAGTTGGCCATTGCTTAATTTGAAAATACCTAAGAAACCCCTGAAGCATAGGCATTTTCTGATCTGTGTAAAGTTCTCTCTGCCTTGCAGATTTCTGCGCTTCCACAGATTTTTGTTTTGAGGAACTCGCCCCAGCAAAAAACGACAGGTATAGAACATTTCACTAATTAAAAAAGTCAACATTAAAAATGGCTAATTGAACGCATACAATTAAACACAGTCTGTGTAACCTTGGCCATTTCATAGTACAAATATTCGTAATAGGAAAGACAGAAATTAACCCAGCAGCATACACAGCAGTGACTACACTGGATGTATCTGACAGTGAAGATTACAACACCAATTATCAGGTCTCCTCCTTCCTGACATTGCCATTTACAACAGTAACTCTTCAGTTCTGCTTCGCTCTCCTAAAATGGATGGATATAGTTATAGCAAATTGTTTCTCATGGAATCACTTGTTGTCTTTACAAGCCACTTATATTTGAAGCAGGATCTACAGTTTATAGAGTATTCTAAAAGTACCCATGTAGGCTTTCATATGGCATTACACTGCAAAACAAATCCATAATGTGTGAAAACCAGGTTTATGCCAACCTGCAAAAGCCATTTGATAAAATTCATGGACCAATTCTTAAAATCTAAGCTATAAAGAGAATGAAATGTATTAAAAGATTTGAGGTTTATAAAAAGTAACCTTTTATACCATATTTTTACTTTACAAAAATATTGAAATAATCCATGAGTTTTTCACTCTGCACCAGCTTTAAAAAAAATACTATCAAATTTTGACTTGCACCTTTAATGCATCTGAAAGCACCATCAGGGGATACTTTTAACATAAAGGATAATACCATTATCTAGATTTAGGGAGGTATTTAAAACCCAAAAGCTTGCAGCAAAAGCACTCTATTACAAGAGAATCAGCGTAATTTTTAGACACGTCTGGACACCAGTCTTTAACAGGCAGAAGAGGCTCTTCCACACAACTTGTTTACATTATACTTCAGTGGATATACTTACTAAGAGGTGGCTGAAAGCCTTTAAAAGACATCACTTTCACCTTGGGTGGGAAAAATCAGAGCTGTCTCTACACATTGAGAGCTTGGTTGGTCTTTCCTGCTTCTTTTTCTGGTAGGACTTGTGCCACTCGTTGTGTCCCTCAGGCAATATCAACCTTGCAGTTATACAGTGTTTGGCACTAGAAGGGTATGGCATGTCACAGTCTCTTGTCACACCTGCATACATTCACACACTGAATCATGCATTCTCAGTCCTGAAACAGAGAAATTTCAGTGTGTTCAGCTCCTTGTAGTTTCTTCTGAAATATCTCAATGGGGTCCTCCAAAAAATTTAGAATATGAAAACTATACTGCCTTGTTCTTTTCTTTTTTTTTTTTTTTTTGCAAATTGAACACTGAATCATGATTATCATTTAATGAATATCACTACGTTCTAGAGCTCCTTATTTCTCCTCAAAACCAGAAGGGAGCTGCATAGAGTTTCTGTTAAAAATAACATCAAGGAGTTAAATTGCATTTAAAAAAGACTTTGAAATTCCACATAAAACAAACAGTTCTGGTAGTATTAATTTTAATGACCTAATTAATCAGAATTTAGTTTATTTTCCATTGACAGCCTATTAAACATGATGACGTTTCCTTTTAATTAAGAACTATTTTGCAAACCTATTCTAACCTGAATGGTTCATTTTTGGGAGTGTTGAAGACTACTAAGCTCCTGCTTTTTCCCCCAGAAAACACTTTTCCTAACAGCAACAGTGTGTGCTACAGTTTTGTTATTTTTGAAAAGGTGTGAGGTTTTTTTGTTTTTGCCATTGATTGTGGAAATATCAATCATTTACTTCTAAAATAAAATGCACTACTGGCTAAAGTTGAAAGCTCTGGCCAGAGCCTTTTTATTGGTTTGATTGTAAGTACTGTGCAGTCAGCGTTTCATAGCAGTAATGGGTGGTGGGTGAGTTCCCCCAGCTGATGTAAGTGATTTGTATGTGTGGGTCAGGGTTTGGGGTTTTTTGAGGCTTTCAGACAATGCTGCTGTATCAGTGTCCTGCAAACTGCACACAGTGGATCAAATGATAATCATGATGATAGCCAGACTAAGAACACTATAGCTTGCTGCTCTACTTGTAGTACTCAGTTGAGTTATTCCTACAGCCCTACTGTCAACCCTTAATTTCGACTGTAATGTTGGAGCTTCTTCAAGCTGTTTTTTTGCTTTGTTTACAATGTGGTTTCATATTCCAAGCGCTCCTGAATAAGGGCATCATCTTTATACTGTAGTCGTGGAGGAGCAGGGGAACATTCAAATGCTAAGATTGCCTTCCTCAGGCTCCTGTCCAACACGTGTCTCTCCCATGCTGGGTACCTGTTCCTGAACAGATCGATTTTAATGACAGACTCCTCAATCCTTGGTGGCCGGGAAGAAGGTGTGGATGGTGCAGTGGGTCTCACCTGAAACACAGGCACACACCCATCTCTCTCGGCAAATTTTTGATCCCTCTCGCTCGTGACACTCCGGTTGTTGGAGATGGAGCGTAGTGTGCTTGTGGCCACTTCTGGGGGAAGGGTGAAGGCAGCGGCAGGGTCCTCACAAGCACAGCTTGGTGACTGCCCAAACCTTGGTCCATTGGGGTGAAAGAAGGCATAGTACATTAGCATAAAAACAATGCCTGTTAAAAAGCTGCTGAACACTACACACAGTGCTGGTATGGCAAATGCATCAGAGATTGGAGGGGCCTTGTACAGATACCAGAGAACACTCAAGGCGGTGTTTTCTAAAAGGATGACAAAATAGTAAATGAAAAGCCTACAGCGTGTCCTTCCTTCCTTGACATTGAACCAGCTGAAGATATAGATTATTCCAACAACCATGTCGAAAACTATCTCCTCCCATTTAGTGATGCAAAACTCTGTCTCGCAGTGCACGATCCAGAAGGTCATGATGCACCAGTGCAGCACGATGAAGATCCCAAAGTACAGCTGGAAAACCGAGGCAAACAGAGCAAAAGTAATGACCCTTGCTGCAATCGTGAAGAAATGCCAGCAAAACTGGATTATAACAGCCATGTAACTGATGGGTTTCTTGTCATCGCGGGAGTCACGGAGGGCCTTTTGGTAGGAAGCCAAAGCCCAAGCCAGGGATACAAGGGATGCTGCAGCAGTAAGACCTAGGAGGAAACAGGAGATGCAGTTAAGGCATAATTAGTATGTCAGCACTTGGCTGAAAACATTGAGATCCTTGCTGCTTTAAATATGTTCTCCACCACTGGCACGATAAAATTTCTTCCTTCTCCTTTAGCTCAGAGAAATGGATCTCTGCTGCTGAGATTTCACTGCCCTTACAATGCTGGATACACACAAACAAGAGCGGCTATCAAAACACACTCTGAACCTCTTCTCTAGCAATTACATATTTGAAACAAATTAATTAATTCACAACTTTGAGCAAGCTGGGAATAGGTGTCTCTGTCAGCTGTGAGATTTAAGGGGACCTACTGAGGTTATTATTTTCAAGAAAGAATATTAATTTTCTGATTTTCAGAAGTCAGTAAAGCAGCCTAATATAAACCAACCAAGTCATTCTAATTGAAATGCCAGTGTCATCTACATATAAGCTAAATCAATAAGAATGTGAGCATAAATCTACATGTTAAAACAAACTTTATATTACTCTTGTTACATCGAAATTTAGACTGACTGCCTTACTCTTGCTGAGGGAAAAAAATGCCCATTTTGATAATTTCACCATTTTAAACAGAATTTTAATAAGTAGAAAATGTCAGAGCTTATTTTCGTCCAGCTGGAAATTAAATTTATTTCAGAAATGTTGGAATTTTTTACTGAATTAAAATTGTGAGTAAAGATGCTCCTAAAGTAAGTGGCTGTATATTTTAATTTATATAGCCATTCTATCTCCCGTGTATCACAGAATTGCTTATTTGCAAGGCCCTAAACTATAATATTTTAGTAAAACCTGACAAATATTTAAAACATTCAATATGAAATTATTTCTCATAAGATTTCAAGCATTAGTTTTGTGAAAATACAAAAACTGTAAAACAATTTTTTAAAAAATAGACCTTTCTATACTTATTTTGAATTCGTATTACTGTTTTCTCCTCAAGGGAGCTTGATTCTTGCCAATAGGTAAATTTAAGGATAAAAAAGTTGCTTTGAAACTGAATCTGACTTTTAAACTAATCTGTTGTTTCCATACACTTCCAGAAAAACACCTTACCTTCCTGTTTCAAAAATGGTATAGTTCAGCATAATTATTCAAATGCTTAATACTTATATAGCATTCTGTTAGAAATGAATGATGATTCTTCTTTACTAGAAGATTAATTTTTATTTACTTACGGCTTGTATCAAGCTGCTTTGGATGGAAATTGGAATTGCAATTGAAATGCAAAATCCTTGCCTTTCAAGTGTATTTATTATTTAAATAAAATTGCAATAAGTGTTGTATACAGAGGAAAAATGTATCAAACATTTTATACGTAAAACTGGTTTATTACCAAAGCTAATTTTACATTCAGCTAATGAATGAATTCATAAGTCTCAGCATCCCAGACTGAGAATTTATTCATGGACCATTTAAAGATAATGATGCTTCAGCTTATTCTATTTCTAAGCAGTTCCTTAACTTTGAACTAGTTATTGAAGTAAATCAAACTGACATGAAGAAAACTTTTTTTTTGTCTGCTGCTAAAAGCTGTTTAATCATTTCAACAACCTTGGGTTCTGGATGCATAGCCAGTATTTTTCTTCCCTATTAAACAGCTTTATTTAGAACTTAACAATCAAGAATGTATTACTTAAGCATTATAAATGTTAAGAAATTATATTAATAGAGAATGGTAAATTTAAACTTAAATACGTGTTGCTACTTACATTGAAAAAAAACCAAAAAAAAGTTATTTTAGAAGAGAAAAAATGTAAGTTATGGAAATAAAATCTATTTAAACAATTCACTTGGCTTAACACACTAAGATTTTGCTCAGTTAGTAGTACAGAGAGATTCATTGCTTTCAGGAGGGATTGTTTGCCAATGTTTCTCCCTTTCTGGCAGGGTGCTAATAATGTTGTGAGCTCACACGAATCCATGGATTTAAAACTCCTTTGCTTTAAAAATAAAAATAATAACAAACAGTCAGCAGAAATATAGAGCAAACTTAGGATTCCAAGGAGAATTTTTAATAAAACTTCATAACTTTTCTTCCCATGCAGATGCCTGCTTGAGAAAACACCAGTGTTACTTCTGGAATCTTCCTTCATGGAGAAAATAAGCTATCAGCAATGAAGACAGGAAAGAGACATGGTATAAATTGGTGTTTTCATTTCTGACATGTATATTTGCTTTTTCACACTGGGCTGCCTTTCTGTATCCATTATCTCTGATGACAGCCCTGGGAGCTGAAAATGTACGTTCTTGTTTTCCTGTAGGAATGTTTTAAGTACTGAAAAAACACAGTTCATTTCCCTCATGAAATGAAAAGTTGGGAAAGGTAGATGAATAGAATAAAGAATCTTTCAATACAAACAAGCCAGTCTGAACAAGAACTCAAGAATAGCATTATCAGCACAGGAAAAAAATTTTTAGCGAGAAGTCCATATATTTTCTTTGCAAATCTAACTTTAATGACCTCACACACTCCCCCAGAGGTTTGTAGAGATATCATCAGTTTTGCATTAGGAAGTGTAAAATCATTCAACAATGCACACAGAATATAATGTAAAATTCATAGGAATTTCCATTGTTATAACGTTAATAAATTCATAGTCATTGTCTGGGACATAAAGAAGCAAGTACAATAGCTATGCAATTCTGTTATTTAAATAATCATTAATAGGAAATCATCCTCTGCTTTCACAGAACAAACTCAGGGATACTGGCATACAGGAGAGAAAAGGAGACAGGGGAAGGCACAAAAGGGAAGAATTGCCAGTTAATAGATTATGTATCTGCTCTTGGCTATTGGCAGTGGTGTTAGGGATATAGAATTAAGATAAAGTTCAGTGCTTCATGGGCTCCATCCATTTTTCTTTATTGATGAGAGCAAGCACTAAAGAGTTATTGAAAGTAAATTAATAATGAGAAGAATGATGTAAAAGTGATGCAAATGGCAGTTTGCTAATAAATGTCACTATATAAATAATTCACTGGGAATGGTTACAAATAAAGTGAATTATTGCAGCACTGAATGGATAATTCATTAATTAGAACATACAGATGTATTTGCTGAGTATATGTTTATATAAACCTCTTTATCCCTATTTCAAAACAGGAACTAAAATAAATTTCTATTATTATCAAACCAAAATTTTAGCAGTGTAGGTGGTTTAACTTCTATAGTCAGGAAGACTTATTTGCCACTCATAAATGAACAGAGATTGGACATGATCTGTGGAGCCACTGTTCATGAAGAACAAGAACCAGCTTTCTCACTCGTTCATCTGCAGTCTCTGCAAAATTTTGGGTACTGCAGCAGCTTTCTGGTGTATTTGACTCTCTTGTATTATGAAAGTCTTGTATTTAGGGTCTTGATATTGGAAATTAAGACTAAATAGCCATTCCCAGTGGATATGTACACAGCCAACTTGTACATGCTCATCCACTACAGACTGTGACAAGAGCAGGAAAGCAGGAATTCTCTAAAATCGCCTTAGGAAACATGAAAGCATCTTCCTGTTTCTTTCTTTTCTAAACCTGAACCTTTAAGCATTTTCTGCAGTATATGATTTGATCTCTAAAATTCTGTCCTGAAGAGGAAAGAAATGCAGGCTTTGCACAGGAAAAACATCACAATTTGCATCACATTTGCAAAGAGTGGGAGTGTGCACACCCACTTTCAGCCTTTGTGGCATAGCCCATCCACAATAGTCACAACAGCAAGAAAATAGTGCATTGTATCAGGACAACATTCTGCCAGGAACTAATTATAATCTGTTTTGAGTGAAAAATACAATTTAACCTATTTTATTCTGTGAATGGTTTGCATTACTTAATTATATTATTTGTATAAAGGAAAGACAACTTTTTAATTACAGATGAGTTTCAGATGTTCTTAAGATAGTAAGAGTCTATCAGACTTTCTGTCTGATAAACAAAGAACAGAATTGTGTTGATTGAATTATAATTTAAATTTCTTTCCCTGAAATTATTAATTTCTCCATATATGATATGTGCTTGCATTTTATAGATTGTGGCATTTCTGTACAGATACTTTAAATATGAGACACAACACACTACATTCTGCTACAGCTCATTAAAGACAAGATGAGAAACCCACAAACATGACTTTCACAAGTGAAAGCCAACATATATGAGGGAAAAGAGAATATACACAGAGATGAATACATTCACAAATGTAATATTGTTTCAAGGAAGCAAGCAAGCTCAAATAACTAGATGAGAATCAATTAAATTCTCCTCAATGGCATTTGTGAGAAAACTGGTTTGGACTTGAAAGATTAAAGGCCTATCCAGGTCCATAAATGACTTTTTTCTAATCATATCAGTCCATAAATTCCATATAGCATCAGGACAGAACAGCTCGAGTCAGCTGGAAACCCTACAAATGAATGACCCAACCTGAGAAAGTCCTCCTTGACATTCAACCTGATTTCAGAAATCAAACCACTGCCAAGGCGTCCGTCTCTGTTTCATGCTTCCTTTTAAACTTGTACTTGTCTCACCACTTCCAGGAGTAAATTCATCTAAAAGCAGAAATACCAAATGCAGCAGAACATCTAGGTGTGACAACATTGCCTGGGATGTGAGACTTTGAAACATTATTTTAAGAAAGCCTATTTTGTGAGCTTCCTACTCAGCTGGAGAAGTGACATTACATGCATCCAAGCTTCCAGGTGCTTCTCTGAACCAAAGCCAAGGATCTCTAATATTCATATCTTAGTCCTTTAGAAAACAGCATATCATGATTGCATCCCTCCAGCTTCAGAAAATGTCTTGCTATATTTACACAGCTTTTGCCACGCTGCTCTGCAAGTATAGGCACAAGCTAAAGATTCACGTGGAGGCAGACTTGCAGGCAGCTTGACAATCTATGGGTTTCTGCACTAACTCTTTTGTTCCCATACACGGTGTATGACAGCAGTGTATGTCGTGGTGTACCTATCTTGTTCTTCCATATGTGGTTTAGTACACAGGAGGCTTTGAATGCTTTAAGTGCGGTTTTTGGTCGTATCAAGGACCATATATCCAGGTTGTCAGTATGTGTTTCATGCTCATGGGTCTCATTCCCTGACCAATACTGTGACATGAAACCTAAAGATGAATCTTACTTTCTTTTCCATGTGTTCCTATTTTCAAAAGGCAATATAAACTCTTGGCCTCACCTGAGTTATTTCTCCATAAACATGTTGCCAAAATAATCCTATTACTTTCCCATGTCAGCAAGTTTGTCATATATTAGCTATGCTAAATCAAGATCAAAGGCTTTCTGTTCAACTGAAATAAGCTTCCTGAGGTCAGAAAAGGACTTTTTCCTTCTTTCTTGAGTCCCACTGTATCTAATTGCGTCTAAATTGAACTGGCACCCTACTGAAATGTTCCACTCTTGTGGTTGTACACTCAGACTGTTTGTTACCCACAAACATGGGAGTGTCAGTGTGTGAGGATGAGTCTCCAGTAGTTCGCATTTCCAGTTTTTGCCACAGGCTTCATTCATAGCTGGGGATTTTCGAGGCAACATAGATGGTTTTATCAGCTTGCCAACATTCAGCTTAACTTTCTCCCACTGCATACCGAGGTGGATTAATACAGCGTAACGGGTGACAGCAACACTTCCTTGTTGAAATGTAAGTCAGAATTATGCCTGATATTACCTCTCCTATGTGTTACACCATACTCATAGAACATGCCCGCATGTATAGGAATAACTTCTCCCATTATTCCTCTCAGCTGCTTTCAACAGACACTTCTGGTGAGACAATTTCCAGCTGCTTCTTTAATTTGTCTCTCCACAAAAACTTACCATTGCCCTGAAAGTCTAGAAACATTCTACATATTGTTTTACCTTCAACCTTATTCCTTTTACCTACTCCTAATTTTTTACCAGCAGTGGTTTGGACTCTGTGTAGATGACCAAGGTTAACTGGCAAAAGTTTGGCTTCTTGTATGTATCTTTAGCAGTTTCTTAGGGTGTGTACAGGACACTTGCCTAATGATTTATCTCTTGCTGCACTCAAGGTCATATTCACCTTAGCAAATCTAACTGTTAGACAGTGTTGAGAAGCTCCTGCTGAGCAGCAATCCTGGTCATAGTTTTAAATACATGGATGATGGTCATAATTTTGTTTCAAGATAAAATCAAGCACAGTTTCCCTTTGCCTTGCCCTTAAATCTAAACTAGCTCTTTTACCCAGTTTTTGTTGTTAATATTTTAGGATTTGTATTAGAAACTATTAATAAAATCAACACAGAGAGGCAACTTGGCATGCAGAGACCACAAGAACCATGAAAGTTGTCTGTTTCCTGTCTTTCAAAAGACCACAGTAAGTAATTGATGTTTCTCTTTCTTCACAGACACTAAACACTCCACTACCTTTTCCTCTACCTGTAGAAGTAATTGGCTCTTTCAGTTACTTGAATGGAGGTTGTGCTGCCAGAATACACCAGCTAAGGCCAGTTACTAGCTCACATGCTGGGTGATCTCTTCCCTTTCAATTACATTTTTCCAATGTTCGTTAGTTTCTTGTTCTACTAAAGATGTGCTGTACTTAAGACTTTCAGTTTAGGAGTCCTTGTTAGCCACCAATCAAGTCCAGTCCTTCACTGGCAGTGACAACTGGCAGGTACTCATGTGTGTCATGCAGTCTGTGTGCTGCTAGGCTTGGCAAGACAGCATGAGATCATTCTGCCTGTTAGGAATCTAAACTTAGATTCTGTACTTTCACAGCTAGACTCCTTGTCTGTTAGGTAATTTGGTGTCTTTTATTCCAGTGAAGCACTTTTATTCCAGTGCAGCACAAACATACCCACTGATTCCAGGCTCATTTCCATGATTTCTACATTTCAGGGCTTTCAATGCCTTGAGCTTGCTGCAAGTAGCTTACAGAAATTGAGGGATTATTTGGAGGATGCAGCAACCCCAAGTGGAACCAACCCCCTGCCATAACTCTTAAGAAACATCATGACAACATAATGCTGAGTTAAATACAAGGCACCATCTACAGGAGACAGCTCCACCTGCACTGCTCTGCCCAATGCACTGTGTGCACGGACATCTCCCATAACACCAATGGCAGCAGCAGCATCCCTTCTCCCTGCCACCCAGCAGGAGAAAGAGAAAATGTGGAGCTTACTGGACATGTAAAAAATCCTGGTAGAACTTAACTCTTGAGGAAACGCCTTTCTGTTGATCCATATTTCTGTGATTTCACCAGTACTCTTCCATTGAGCTTTTATATGCTTTTGCTTACACAGCTTCTGGACAGATTTTATCCTGGTATTTCACTGATTTGGAGGAACCAGCCACACAGATTTTCATTCCATGGCATCTAACAAGATCAACTGGAATTTTTTTATTAGAAATGCTTTAGAAAAATATTAAAGTGAAAAAAAACCCCAAAGATGTACGCAGCACATGCCATTTAGATTATTTAGGTCTTCTATTAAAGAACACATAATTTTAAAAAAGTAAGTATATTGTACTTAGTCTATGAGAGTGCATAAGCATGAATATGGAGAAAATTAATATTAGGATTTTTTTCTTTCGCAAAGTCACTGTGTCACCTGCCCCAAGGTCTGTATGCCATCCTTCTCAGCTCACAGGGCAGGGGCCTGACAGACCTCGGTGGCTGGCTTGGTGCTGCTGCAGGTGTGGACTGAACCCACACATCAAAAAAGGGCAAGAAAGTAAAATTTTGGACTAACAACTCTCAGAGCAACACTACAAAACTAGAACTGAAATGGTACAAAATCTGGAAATAAATCTATTGAAGTGAAAGCACGGTGGTGCTACAGATAGTATTGGTTTCCTAATCAATTCTCCAGGAAGCTGTTTTCTAATTGTTTTCTAACTGTTTTCTAATTGGCTGTCAGGTGCCCAGGTGTTGGCAGGGAGACGCATGGAGTGGCCTCCATGAGAGGTCAGAGCCTGTCCCATGCTGGACACAGATGTTTCCAGCCAGTTTCCAGCCAGCTCCAAGGTGAGGCACCACAGGACACAGCTGAGCCCCTCAGCCAATATATTGGTGCCTCTGGAAAACATATTTAAGAAGGGACATTTAAAAATATCTAATAGGCAGAGGAGAGGGGAAAATAAGGATGAGAGAACAACAGTGTAAGTGCTAAGGTCAGAGAAGAAGGAAGGGGATGAGGTTGTCCGGGCAATTCTGTGAGAGAATCATGGTGGGGCAGGTAATTTCTCACTGCCTGTGAAGGACCATGATGGAGACTATTTACACCCTGCAGCCCGTGGATATTTCTGGAAGGAAACTGTGGCCCATGAAGACCCTGCACTTCAGCAGTTTTTTCTTGAAGGAACTATGCCTTGTAGGAAGGATCCCATGCTGAAGAGGAGGAAAAGTGTGAGGAGAAAGAAGCAGGAGCGAGAAACTGGTATGGACTCATTGTAACTCCCCATTCCCCATCATCCTGTGCCACATGGAATGGGAAGGCAGAAGGGTCAGAGATGAAAGAGTGAAGTTGATTTGGCAAAAAGGGGGTAAGGGGAAAATCTTGCGTTGATTTGTACGTGTTTCTCACTATCCACATCTGTTTCCACTGGCAATAAATTAAATTAATTTTCCACAAGATGAGTTTGTTTTGCCTGTGGTGGTAACTGGTAAAGTATCTCCCTGCCTTTACACCAGTTTGCAAGGTTTTTTTATCCTCTTTTCTCACCCTGTCCTGTTGAGGAAGCAGAGTAAATGAACAGCTGGGTGAGTGTCTGACTGCTGTCCAAGGTCAACCCATCCCATGTAATCACTTCATGTCAATATATTCTTGTATGCACAAGCTGTTTGTACGGTCACGGATTTAGGGGCCGGGTTGTACCTGTTCCTTCCAGGACCACTCAATAGAAAGACTTTTTCCTTGCACAGGGATACATGAAACATTCCTCAAAATTCTGTAAACCCTCCTTCCTCTGAAGGGCGTCTTGCCACCTGCCAGTGACCTACAACGTACTGGCTGCCTGAAAAACGGATGTCTGAGAATATCAAAGCTGTCACATTATTTCCTGAGATTTAATGAGAGGATGTGGGAGCAGAACGCACCTACTACCCAGGAGAATTGAAGGGTTACTACAGATATAGGTTTTTAATGCCTGTAGAGAAAAGTACAAATTCTGAGAAAGGAAGTACCTATCAACATTTTTTGTCTTAGGTTAACATAGTCACAAAAAAATCAGTATCTTAATTTTTTATAGTGAAACATGCAAAAAATGTGATATGTCAATCATGTGTTTGATGTAGAGATATATTTAAAGTGAGATGGTGCAGTAACAATCAGTGTAAATACAAGCCACAGAGCATGGCATCATGAACACTGAGTGAATCCTCTAATTGTGTTCAAAGAAGTGAATACGAATTCAAAGGTTTCAAACAAAGCGGAAAACATCCTTCCAAGGGATACTTGCCTTGGCTTTAAAAATGCACATTTTTTCAGTCCGAATTTATCTACCTTTGTTTTTCAGCCACTGATTTGGCTGAAGTTCTATAGGGTTCAAATGACTTAAGCATAATATTTCATAGACCTTCAGAGTTTTAAAAATTAAAGGTTTCCAAGACATCAGTTTTTTTACTCAGAAGCCCTCAGTACTAAATAGCTGAAGACAATTTCCCTAAGCCTGAAACGAGCTAGTGAAAGATATATATTTTTTCTATTAATCAAGCTTTCTGGTGTGTTTTCCAACAGCATCTCACAAGCAAAACAGCTTGAAGGGATCATATTGGCTGCAATATGGCGGAGCATATCAGAAATAGTATCTAGCAAATTCAAACTATCTCTTCTGAGTACTTTTTTGAAGACCTAGTGAGTATCTTAAACTACAAACAGCAATATCACACTGGCTCTAGAAATGTCTACTGAGGATTTGGAAAAGGGAGGGCTAAATCAATATTTCAAATACACCAGAGATTTTTTTCTTTAAAGATATTGTACTAGCTGTGGCCAGCATCCAACACAGACAAGACTAAAAGCCAAGGTGCATTTTGGCATGAAAAATATCCCAAATATCTTGTACTAAGTTTTATTACAAATCAATAACATAGGACCAGGTCACTGACAACAAAATATTGACTCCATGCAAAGATAGCATGGGGCCCTTAAATCTCCTTAACTCATGATTTTGGGATTGGCTTTCAGTGGTTCATAGGCTCGTATTGGCTTTCTGAAAGAGGATAAATTTCAGCCCTCATTAAGGAACTGATATTTCTCCCACTTGCACATTAAAATTGGTCTGAAGTTAGTGCCTTATTTGACACAATTTGTCTAAAAATTATTTTGTATATGTAGCACTTTTTTTGTGTTTGTCTTTTAAACTTCTTTGAGCTCTGAAGAGATGCTGAGGATAAGTTCTGGGACAAAACATGATTAGTGATTAGCATCACTCTGAAAAAGAAATCAATTTACTATTTGTGCAATCCCACTTAGCAAAGGAAAAACTGGAGCTGTTATCTCATAGTACACGAAGAAGTTTCCTTTGGCTCAAACTGTTTGCTATGTTTCTTTCACTTTGAACAAGTTCCAATGTATTTTCACAATAATTAATTAAATAGACTTATTTTCCTGTTAGTGGAAAAGCAATCACTAAACTCTTCTCTTCCATCTCAAAAGAAAATCCATATTTTCACCTACTGTGCAGATAACGTAAATTATTAAGACAAAGTCTATCAAACTGCTTTGAAGAATATTCAGTGGATTCTGGAGATTAATTCTGCTTCCAGCTCGTGCCATGCTTGGATTATTTTAGGTCTCATATTTACATCTTTGTCTTCAATATTAGTTGCAAAGTTATTAATTATCAGTAAGGAAGCTCTACAGCTATATATCTACGTATGTCTGATATAGCTGAAATATACACACATGATATATGTAGATAAGTATTACGTACATTTTGTATGTGTGGTGTATTTAGAGTTATATACTACATACAGACAGATAAACTGGAACAATTTGAATATACCAAGCGAAATAATGACTCAAAATTTCCTCTGAAAAGCTTTTCCAATATTTACCTCTGGCTTGTGCCAAAAATTTGCACCTTGTTGCAAGTTTAAATGAATCTAATTTCCATTTCTGCTGCTTGTCTAGAAGATTGAAAAAGTTCCCCTGGCTGCTGTCATTAAGTTTGTTTTTTTTTTCAATGTATAAGTACCCAGAGAGAGTGATTGAATTACTTCTTCATCCTTTTCTCAATATTCTAAGCTTATGAGTTCCTAAAAGACTTATATCTCAATGGTTGATTGATGGCCTCTGGGACCATTTTTTTCCTGTCCTTTGAATTTTCTTCAGTAGCTCCATCCTCCAGGAAGTGTGTCACAGAACAGGGCACAGTGGTCTTATTGGTGGTGTTCAAAGTGGTTTGATCTTTTTAATGTGTCTACTGTATATTTTTTTTCCTGTTTATCCATGGATCAATACAAGGTTCAAAGCCTCAAGCTGACACCGAGATCTCACAAAAAACCTCTTCTCTCTCCTGACTGCAATGCCATCTTCTGAATTTTTAAGACAGAGAATTTCCCATCCTATGAGTGTAGTCTGTGTTTCTGATTGTCAAATACACTTTCCTGTATTAAACCATAATTAGTTGGTTGTGATAATTTTGACCAGTCACTCAGATTGGCCTGTGATGGTAGCTGTCCTAAGCGCCATCAACCACCCTCACATCTCTGTGCAAAGCCAGTCACTCAAAACCCAGCTGGCAAATGAAACATGTCATCATCTATAAGGCTATCAAACTAGATGAGAGCAAGGACAGGCATTTAGTAGGTGCTCCTGAGCACTCCCTCACTCATTCTTTCCTAATTTTCATATCCATCTAGATGACAGATTTTAGTACACTTTATATGAGCTCTACTCCTTCCTGCTTCAAGATCTCATGTGATTTTAAGTCACATGAACTTAAAAAAAAAAATATACATTATTCTTTATAGTTGCTGTCATCATTCTAACTTTTGAGCTTGTCAGTGAATGATAACAGGTCTGGGTAACAAGACCTGATAGCCAATAAAAAAAAAAGGTTTGCAGAATTTGACTATCTCACTTCTAATTCTTTGTTACCTGAGTACACAGTTGACATTCCTAGTTTTTTATGCTGAATTAAAGTCAGGATAATACATATTAATTTTTATTTCTGTGCACACTTTCCTCTAAAATTTTCAGATTTGTTTCTTCATGCATCTGCACATCAGTCTGCTCCATGGCAATAGTTAAGAATGACCAACTGAGTTCAGCTGAATTTGACACAGAAACAGATGTCTCAAAGGTACCAAGTTCTGCGAAGTTCAGGGAAGATGGCAGCTAGAGAAGGGCCCAAAGAAATGTTCCCACTTAAAGTATAGCAGATATCAGGCACTTCATTTTTATTGTCTGAATTTTAGGCATTTTTTTGCCTTCAGGCATTTTTATTGCAACAGCTAGGGACCAATTAGTAAGTGAATAAATACGTCCTCGGCAGCTGGCAAATTCACATAGATGTAACTTTGAGCTAATCCCAGCAGATATTGTCTCTTAGCCATCCAAACCCATAGTCATGAGAGAGAACTTGGAATAAAGCAGGGAGTGAACAGTACCGTGTGACAACCCAGGGGATCTGAGAAAAAAAAGGATATCTTTTCAGGGCAATGGTTAAGGCAGGAAATGAGGCTTCATTATTTTTGCTGCTTGAAGAATGCTTTTAATAGGCACTCTCCTTTTCTTGAACTCATCTGTTTCAATATTTTGTTAAAACGTAATGTTTCAGTGTCCATAGACATACATGACGGGGTCCTCCAGGCTGGAACATGACATAGTTCAGGCTCGACATAGAACACAAAGAGGGCCCTGCAAATGGAACTCAAAGACTTAGACTATGTTTTAAATTTTATTGACCATCTACCTCAAAGTGCAGATAAATGCATATTAGTTTTACAACAGTGTGACTCTAAATCAGATTCTCTGCAGACACAAAGGGGGAAGTGACAGTCAGCTGCATACCTAATATTTATTTGATTTATTGTTTTTTTGATACAGTGTGACAGCAGATTAGCGAGGCATTTTTATGACACTTATAATCAAGAAGTTATCAATTCACATCACTGGGACACTTTAACAAAGAGAATAACAACAATAAAGCATTCAATCTATAACAGTTACCTAAGTAAACAATTTGATATAAAAATCCAGTCTTTTTTCAACATCAGCAGTAGTAGCAACAATGGATAAAAGCCCAGAAGCAGTAGTCTTAAACCTACTGGTGAATATACTAGACTAATAGAATACCCTTACTCTGGTCCACCTTATTAATTCTGATTTGGAGAGGAAACAGGATGGTGTGCATGCCCTTGACTGGGGGAAGGTGATGATACACTATTTCCTTTCAGCTTTGGTAGTTGTTTGGACGTGCAACTGTGAATGACTCTTCATTCAGCCTGCAGAAAAATAGCTTATCTCTGCTACTACTACACCTCGATAACTCGTCCCTCTCAGTCAATTATAAACATAGCTATTCTTTAGAAAACTGAGCTCGTAGAAAGCCCTCTGAGCCATGCCATAAAAACACCGCCAAACAAAGAATCAAAACCAACACCAAGACAAACTAATAACCCATTTTGAGATTTGAAAGGTAATAGGAAAATACACTTCAAAGAGTTCAGATTCCCAGTTAGAGAAAAAAAAGTGCCATGATGTATTTGAGTAAATGATCTTCCACAGAGAGATGAAGTAAATAGGTTAGGNTTGTTTTTTGTAATAATTGTGGTTCTTACTAGAGCACATGCAAAATACCTTTCCCCAAACACTCTGGCACTGGTCGGAAAAAATATTTCTCATTAATCGCAAATCCATTCAGCATGCATATAGATTGTATCTATGTCTCTACAAGTTTTAGTGTTAGGATACCAAGATAAATTATATTTTGATCTCCTAGTATTTAATTTGAACTCTTAGCACTTCTGGCCTGGTTATACTGTAATGAATTTCAGATTTTTCTATTGCTATTACTGACTGTTTTGAAACAACGTATTATGGGCATTCATACTAGCTAAGGACTAAATGCAACACACTTGCAATAACCTAGTATACTTAAATTGTTAATTTTTAAAAAATCTTAACCTGATTTGGGAAGCAGGAGACTTGAGAGATTTTGATTTGATTATGTTTAGAACAGCATGTGAAAACAAAGTTGTTTAGATATTTTCCGTCTTCTGTTCTTGAAAAGCAATGTCTATCAAGGGGAAAGAGTTTGATTTAATTTATCTTTCTGATAATACTCAACATTTCCTTCTCCTCTCACAAAATAACCACCATAAGCCATAAACATCTCGTCCATTTCAATTCTTCATGTTTTCCTTCTACTGTTTCTGACCCTAAAAGGATTCAGCATCACCTCCCTCCCAAATGCTGAGACACCTGCCTCTTCTTTTTGTCACCTCATCTGCAAGGTTTTCAAACTGCTTTTTTTCCAATGCTCCTTATATTTCTTGTTTTTCCGCAAGTTTCCCAGCTCATATGTTTGTTTTCTGTAGAGGTGCTCCAAACACTTAGCCCTCCTCCTCCTTTGCTATGTCCATCTTATCTGGTATCTCCTTATCCCTGTACCCATCCCAACACCGGGACAAGGGGCCCAGGCATCTGCATTTAGATAAAACCTCTCGATGACTGGAGCATTGAGATCAGAGCTTTCTGGTTCAGGAATGTGTTGTGGTGTGCCGTAAAACCAGACAGCTGCCCTCTCATGCTCACTCCTCTTGGCAGCAACACCCTGCCCCAGCAACTCCCTGCTCTGGTTTTCCAGCCTGTGTAGTCACACACAGGTCGTATCTATTAGTTCTTCTTCAGGCTTTCTCTGCAAGCCAGCTCATCTGCTTTCCTTAAATAGCCAGGGTTTTTTAAAATCCTGTTAAACAACTGTGGTTCCTTAAAAAAATTTTTTTGTTAAAAGATCCTGCTACAGCAACAAATTTCATAGGAAACTAATATTCTTAATTTTAAAGAAAGTTTTAACTGTGTTACCTGCTTCGTATTTTAATAAAAGATGTCATATTGAGGACAAAGGTCTCCTTTTGTGAGCAGCTATCAAGTCAGCATGGGTATTCACTGCTTCCTAGTCTTTCCAAAGAAGCCTTCATTATCTAGGGCATTTCAATTCACTTTCTTCTGTTCTGACTAGCACTCCTAGTTGCTAAATCATGTCATCAGGATAACCCCTGCCCTGTGCCTCTATACATTTTTATTACCTCTCTTTCTCATAATGAGGTGAGGAAACTCTGAATACAATAGTCAAGTAATCAGGTAAAAGTTCCGTAGACTGCAGGAATGTATTTGTAATTATTTGCTGTCACACTGTGTTTCTGTCTGCATTAAAATAATTTATGCTATTCACAGAGTACCTAGATCCATAAATTCATAATTTAACATTAAAATAGATAAAGTCATAGACATGATCTCAACGCAGCCTATTCTCAGTGCAAAGAGTTCATAAACTGAGTATCTCAGAATCTTCTGGGAAATGCAAGTGATGTTTGTACAAAAAAAATGGTGTCTGACAATATTCAGTTAGTAAAACACAGTATTTCTGTCCCCAGTATAAGATTCCCTCTCCTTTATCCATGCTGAAAAGGTGACAAAATTTCCCCTTATAGCTCCATTGTACTCCTCTAAGCTCTTCAAGAGGAGCAATGTTAGCTCCCAGAATGTGCGTGTTCCCATGAATGGGACATTTAACGATTCTTTGCAGATCTAACACCTTTTCTCAAAATATTTTAGCATTCTCTGTAGTCATTGCATTATTCTTAAAAATAGCTGATGAAGAATGTCAGTATGACATCCATTTTCCTGATGCATGAACCAGAGAAAAAGGAACTGAATGATTTGCCTGAAATATCAACCTACAAATCCTTTTCAAGAGTAGGAACCCGGGGGTTTTAAAGCAGAGTCTATTATCCCAGCCACAAAGAGCATGTCTTCAATGGCACCTCAGTACCACTTTGCAGCAGACTCCTCGGCTAAACTTTCAGACACTGAATTATCTGCCTGCATCAGTGCTATGCTTGTCAGTGGACCCAAGCACCACTGCCCATGAGCCAGCACTACAACCTGTGCCTACACTGCAGACATCGGCTCATCAGCATCAAGCTGGATCTTCAGAAACTTCTTTCCTGAATGATCAGTTTACCAAAAAGATAAACAATTTGTATATTTAGGTAGCCATTTGAGATGCACTTAATCTTGCAAAAGCAACTGGGCTTTGAAAAAAGGTCAGAGCATGAAGGAGAGAATGTTTTCAAATCGGGGTTTTTAATGGTCTGGGCAGTGACAGGTACTTACTTATTTCATTCTTTCAAGCACTTGGCTAGTAACCACAATTCAGAATTATCACAACTGCCATTTCTCAAGAGCTATATAAATCAAGCTGTCTTACCAACTTAGCAGCTTTCTACATTCTGGAGCAAGAAGTGCTTAGTTTATCTTCTTAAAACTGGAGGTGAAGCTTTGTGCCTGTGCTCACCCAAGACAGTGTTCAACCACTATCTTTCAAGCATGCTGAGAATGCCTGCTGCGAATACTGGCATGCCTTTGGGTGAGTATGAGAGACGTTTGCCTGGAGTTTTTCCAACCTTAGATGCCATTCACAAGATTATCACAGCGGTGATAGGTTTGTTCAAGATGTCGCATTTGTGCACACAAATTTCTAATGGGTTCTATGCTAATTCACTGGCAATAACTGTTAGGTGAACTAATTCTTACATTAGTTTTGCAGAGGCATAAAATTCCAACATCTTTCCTCATCTGAAAGAGACTTGAGGACTGGGTATTTATAAGCATAAATTCTATAGGTCATTAGCGGAATTTGGTTCACTAAATCCCTATGGGCTTTTAAAAAATATCTTATCTGATACCCTCAGCACAATTATTCAATCAAACACTGCAACTTGAATTTATTCTTTTTGGCCAGTGGCACATTCCAGCACAGCTATACCTGGAACTTCTGAGTATACACAGGGTATATACTCTACTGTTTAAATAGCAATTTAATAGCAGCATTGTCTAAATAAGAATATGTGCTTAAATCAGTTATTTTCTGAAATATTCAAGATTTGCCACTTGTCTTTAAAAACTTTTTTTGCATCTTTAGAAATCAAGCAGCAGTTTTACTAGCATATTTGCAAGTAGAATATTAAAACATTTCCCTAACTCTACAAAAGCTGTTGTAGACTAGGTACCACCAACTTGAACTGAATTATTACTGCATGATAATAATGTCCTCAAAATAGAGGTTTATAATGTGAACACTTAAACTAATGAATGCCAATTATTCTATTACTCTGCTTAGTGTATAATTTGAGAAACTGGAGAATATTCTGGGCTTGCAGTTTCTCTATTGTTGGACTGTTTGGTAAATTTGACTGGCAGATTTTCTGTTAATTTTTTTTTAACCAGCAGGGAGTCAAGTCATGCAGCCATTTTGAGTGACAGCTAAAGAATACTGACTAATGAGCAAACAGTCTACACTGCATTTTAAAAATGCAAACACCATCCAGGAAAAGGAATTGAAGTAGCCAATTTGTATAATAAATGACTTCATAAGGCATGCATGATAACAGAACTGAGGAAAAATGGGGTGCCAGTCCAGGTGGGCTTGATGCAGCAGGCACCTACAGCACAGGATGCCTTTATATCTTGAAAGGCAAACACCGCATACCTTGGCTAAATTGTCAGTTAATTAAATAAGTTGCTAATATAATTAGTTTTCTCAGTTTTGGTTTCCTGGGATGAAATTAATGAAAGAGCCCTTTGCGCTTTTGAAGACAGACACTTACATAATCACACATATTTGCCATAGGAAATGTAGGTCCTCAGCCTATAGAGTAGGAGGATGGATTGAGGGAGTTTGCCAACACATTATCCTGGTATAAATTAAAACAGCTTGAAGGTGGCTGTCACTTGGCTTCTCTGCCGACAGTTTTAAAGGATTATTGATTCAGCTGACGAGCTTTGGAGGAGTGTAGCCACGTTGCCTTTCCCAAGGCCACAGCCTTTGCACAGGAGGGAACAGCTATTTGTCTTCCAGGGCATCAGGGGATCATTGCACACCAGAAAGCTCTTCTACAGTTCCTGGCTGTGAATTAAGGGCTGCTCTGTGGTGGGAGTAATTGCCTGTGTTTGTGAAATAGGTCAGCCTGCCAAGCAATGCAAGGCTCTTTCCTTAGTTGCAAAGAATCAAAGCCTTAGAAAACCACCTAAGTTAAATGTTTGTGAGGGAAGACCGTAAGGGAGGGAGGGAAGAAGGAAAGTTGAGCAAAGGTTTAATGCGTTGTGAGCAACCAGAAAACGCTTGTGACTCTTTCTGTGAGGGAAAATAAGGCTCACCAGAACTGCTTTTCAGTAGAGACACAGAGTCACACAGAAGGAAAAGAACACTGCTGAGAAACACAAAGAGCTGTTTTTTAATTCTTTCTTGTGCTGGCTGTACTTGCTAACTTTTCACCTTGGGGGTAAAACTTCTTGTTTGTTGACCTATGGCACAACGAGGTGCAAAGGCAATGCATAACTCAATAGGATTTGAGTCACGTTAAATCCATCATAAGAAATTTGTGAAATATCCTGTTTCCAGTTTGAAAAATAACTTAAGCTTCAGCAGTAATTAAGTGCTTAACCCCTCTGATGTCAGTGGGACTCAGACATTAAAGCACTTCAGATGCAGTCCTATGGGCCAAGATCTCCACATCTAAAAATAACATTGATTTTAAGTTTCCTCTAAGACTCCTACTACAGCTCAAAATAAACCCTTATGTTGAATCCTTAGCGCCAGTTCCAATTCCGTTACAGCTTTGGAAATGTAACCTGAGGGCACATTGACCCAGTCCCTTGCTGAGAACATGCTCACTGCCTGTCTGGGAAAATTAGTTTCCCCAAGACTTGAACTATGTTTTCAGTGGTAGTATTCTTCTGCTAACTGTTAAAAGCTTCCTATATTTCCAGGGCTCTATCCAGCTAAGATGCCCCTGTATCATTTTTTATTCCTTCAGTCAGTCATGTACCCATGAGCTTGCTTTTCTTCTGTGCTGAAGATCCTACTTAAACAATAGAACTCAATGAAAAATCCAAGATAAGGCTAAAACACCACTAGAATGACCTTCCAGGAGGGAAAGTACACATGGCCAACTTTTCTTCTGAATTAACTTAATATAAATGTTCAGAAGAAGTAGCAGTATAGCAAACTTTTTCACTAATGTTTACCCAGCTGAAACATCAAATAGAAAGCCCAGAAACATTTAAAAATCCTATCCGTGACTCTGATGGAGGTGAAATTATTTTTGCCCCCTTATAATTTGTGATTATCTTCTGTAATCCAAAGGAACCTTGTGCCATAAATTTCTTACTTTAAATATTTTGGTTTTATTCAGAAAAATTTCAATAGATGTTGAACATACTTTGGGAATTTTCAAGGTTAATTGTCAAATCCTTCATGACATCATGTCAGCTTCTCTGTGGTAAATATAGGCTTGTGATCAGCAGGTTGTCAACTGTATTTATTTATAAGCCAGTGTTCCTAGAAACACATCTAAAGGCTATACTTAGAGGTTATGCCACAATACTGCAGTGCTGCAAAAACTGGTCACATATGGAGGTAAACAGTTTTGAAAGGTTAACCCTCCTCACTTGTGATATTCTCTGACATCTTGTGGATATCAACTGGCTGAACACAACACAAGAGGAAGAGCTATGTGTATGTCAGGAAAGCAGACAGTTGCTTATTTGGATGAAAATTTACATCTTAAAATAGTAGGATGGAAAATCTGCAGGGTACTGTAGGAAGGTCAATGATATGGATGTTAAGACCTGGGACAGGCTCACAACTGACTTAGTCCTCAGTGAGTTTTATGCCTGAGATCATGAATATTTATTCTAAGTAATCAATTATTTATATTAGATAGCATGCAAGTAGGTTTATGATAAATATGTTTTAAATACAGTATTAGTTAAAAAAGGCAAGGCACCTAGTCACTCTAGACAAGCATGCAAAAATTCTCAAAAATATTTTCAAGGTCTAATTTTGTGCAGACTTAAAATAAACATGTCTCACACTCGTCTGTTCCGAGACAATCTCCTAAGCAAATATGAGCTGAGTGTCAGTAAATTTAGTTTGGTATGCACTCCTCTTTCAGCTAACAGAGCCTACACTATCAAACAACTCTCTCAATTATCAACAACTCTCTCAATTAAAGTTTCCTCAGTATTTATGACTGAGCCTCAAACACCCTTGTAAAGTACTATTATGTTTTTATTCTCATTTTATAAGTTAAAAACTGAGAGACTCCTTTAAGAAATATGGCTTGTTTAAGCATTTTTTTTAGTGTTTGGGCATTGATGAACCATCAGTTCATCTCATTCTCTCCATGTAGCCAGGTTAGGTATTTTTGGAAAAGAAACGCAATCTGACTCCAGACTTTATCCTTGGTAAAAAATATCTAGGTAAAATTTAATGGCTGGGGATATACAGACAGTTGGACCTTAATTCCTGTGAAATTCCAACTGTCCCAACCAACATAATGACCTCCAGGAAAAGTTGCAAGATGAGACATTTCCCATGGCACGTTTTCCCATGTCTCAGGTCCCTCCTTTTCTACAGGGCTCTATATTCTCTTGTGAAGAAGAACAGATAATTCTGTGGTTAAGAATATTTTACAGAAAGCATCATGCTTTTTCCCTTAAGCCCATCAATAAGTCTTCAAATACATGCACAGCTCTGATATTTCAGAAGTCATATTCCATGGAGACAAAGAGATAAGAATGAAATGAACAAAAACCCATAACCCAGTAGATAAGGCATAATTTACACCAGTCACATTTAATCCAAGATGAAAATACACCACTTTGGTAATGTCCAGTGAACCAAAGCCAAGTTGTAGGCCACTGTTTATATATACTTATTCATACCAGGTAGAATTGCCCTGTTCCCACAGTCCACTCACATGTGGATTTTTGCTTAGTTAAGGGAAGTATCAGAAAAGGTCTGATACTTAATAAGCTGATTCAACAGACACAGAAAACATCTTGTAATAATTCCAAATTTTTTCAGATCTTTTTAAAGTACCTTATTACCTGCAAAGAAGAGTGTTAATGGGTCATTATTTTTTATTATTAAAATAGCAAAAGAAAAACGTAAGCAGCAATGAAGAAAGATAGAGTTGCCACACAGGCTCAGGCAAAGATGCAAGAAATCTCATATGCAAGATGCAAAGATGCAAGAACCCTCTGGCAATGGCACAGATCAGTCATCTATGGAAAGGCACACAAATAGGAAAGCTGTACTCTTCTCTTTCCCCGCATGTGAATTTTGTTTCAGTTGCCTTCAATGCTGTCTCCGTTTGAGACAAGCGCTCTTTCTCTTTCATGACCACTCCCAGCTTTGCTTTGGACTTGTCTAACATTTACCACCCAGAACATCCTTGCACTTTAAATATACCCTATATGAAAACCACATCTGTTTATTCATTCTTGACGTACCATCTGCTAAATTCCCTTCTTAGTCATCAGGTAATGTACTAAATGAAACTGCAAACCACTGGTTACTTCTCATTGCACTCACAAGTTCTTATTTCATGTACATCATGTGAGCTGTCAGATTTCAGAAAAGGCTGAAAACACGACCTATATGTGTTGAATGTCTTCAATGTAATAACGCATCTACTTTTGTTCTCCAGAGAAGAGGAGCTGTCACTAGGACAAAGAAACCGCAGAGCTGTATCAGGCACCGTATGATTGACTCACCCGTGGTGGACAAAAGCCAAACTTAGGTTTTTGCTGCTGCACAGTAGGCTGTTCCAGTCAGAAATATGAGGGAGAAAATGACAGAGATTTTCAGTAAACTCCCTAAAGATGAGACCAACCCAAAATGTCTGCCTGTACAATACTTTCTATTTATTTGCCAATCTTCATTTTTGTACACTGTAAAGAGCAGTGAAATAGTTAATAGAGTGGTCTCAGTTCAATAAGTGGCACTAAAAACCTGACAACACATTGACACAAAGAAGATATTTCACATTTGTTCAGAATTTCTGCAAACACAGGCACACATCACCTTCTTCATCTGGAGTTGTTTCAATTTACTTCATAACTATAGGAATTAGGAACTTTAGATATAACTAAACTGAGATTCCAGAGGACAAAATACCAGCATCAAACAAAATCAAGTTACCTTCCAACTCATCTGAACTGAGCTTCTGGCAGAAGCAGCAGAAGTTTTATGTGAGATTTTTCATACTTTAGTCTCAGTTTCTGAGACTGTACAATTATCACAGCACACACCAGTATGTCAGACACATCCTGTTGAAGAGGGAAGAAACTGGAAGAGAACCAGGTTGATTAAAGTGAGAAGATCCGCAAGTATTTCTTCTAGGCACAGGAAATAATATGATGAAATGGAAGCCTTCAATATATCAGTCAGTATCTCTGTTTATAAACCAATTAAGTTTGAGGCATCAGGCCTGCTGATGTCATTTATAGGAAAAATCAAAGGAGTTAAGAAAACAGTTAAAAACCCCACATAATTTCAACATGTACCTTTGCAGTGGGCTTGCATAGGAAGCAAAAAGAAGCTGTTAAACCTGCTTACCTGAACTTCTTTCATTACTAGATTACCTTTCCTGGTTTCCTCCAGAAAATAAGAATGGAGAACTGACATCTCCTTGTAAGAGGAGTGATTATTTTGAATCAATGGTGAAATCAACAGGATGTGTACAGGACCTGCTGCCCTCAAAGTCCCTAAATGCTGCTTACCTGGACAATTGTTCTAGGTTCAATTTTGGCAATTAGGCAATTTTTTTAAAGTGTTGGCCCTACAGCTGTTATGGTATTGTATCTTGAACCGGCAGTTCCAATTAGCTTTGGCAAGTATTAGTGACAGGTACTTTAGCTGGAGGGTCCATGCAACAAGTTTTTCTTATCCTGTAGCAGTTCCAGGCACATATTTCTACAGCTTGTACAGGAAATTTCCTCACTGGCTAACAAAGGCGCTGTGTATGTTTATGTCATAGGGACTGAATCTGTCACTGTTTTCTTGGCAAGGACGGCCAGCTTGTGGCTCTTGCAGAACTTCAGCACAAGAGACATTCAGCAGTGAGAGCAATGTATGCTGTAATATACAATACCAGTTGAAAATATATACAGAAAAAATATATATTCAGTATCTAGTACTGGTACAGCATGTAGCAATGAACGGTAAAAAAACACCTTATCTCAATAAACCTTGTCTGCAACTTAGGAAAAAAAAAAAAGAAGGAACCGTCTACCTGGAAAAATCTGTGTTATTGGAAACAATACAACTCCATCGTATGGAGTCTGAAGGGTTTGCTATCTGAATGGATTACAATGCTTACCTTAGTTATGGCAGCCCCTTGCTCAGCACATCAATTTTCATCTTATAAAGAAATACATTTCTTCAGTAGGGGAAACGGCATGTTTCTGACCTGCTTGCACTGCCTGAGTGATGTAATAGATGGCACAGCAGAAATTTTCTCCTTCTTTATGGTGACCAAGTGTGGCAAAAGGAGCCTTTGCACTAATGGAGCTTTAGATTTCTTTATCAGACAAGTCCTGACCCTTTCAATATAATTTCACTGAAGATATCTTGTATAAACTCTAGTTCTTCTGCTTCCCTGTTTGCCAGTAATTGATGGCCAGGCCAACTCTGATTCATGGGTCATAAATACATCTTTCAGCTGGTTGATAGAACACGCTTCCATCAAAAACATACATAGGATTCATTGCTTTGCTGTGAAGAATTATTAATTATTGCATTATTTAGATTCTTAGCACAAATAAGTTTCTCTCCTATGGTCTGGGTATTTTCATGTCATTTAATTTCACAATCAATCTAGTATCTACTGCAGCCAACAATAAATGCTGTAACAAATAAATTAAATAAAATCCTAGTCACTATGCCTGGATCCCTCTATAAGAAACTTATGCAAAGATGAGCTTTCCAGAGAGTTTATAAGACAACACAGGCCTTAATCATGTAGGAGATGCAGTTCAGAGCTCAGAAGAGCATTTTGTCAAATGCATGAACTTGTACCAGTGGAGTTGCAGTACTTCAGCAATACCAGCTGCAACAGTAAGAAACGGGTTGCACCAAATTACTCAACTTAGAAGTGACAACAGCTGTTGTTTTGGCATGTTACTTGAAAGGGAGAACATGGAGAAGTTGCTTCCTGGGTTATTTTGGTATCTGTGCCTACTGAGCGGTGAGAGACTGAACTCTGCAATGACAATGTGAGATTAGACACTGTACTTAAATGCCCTAAAAGCACAAGAAAATGCAGTTGGTTATAGGCAGCTAAAGCAGAAGGAGGCTACTATACACTCCTGTGATATAAATCATGCCATGCCTGTTTGCTAATATCAGTAAGATCCCTTGCTTTCTCTGTGACCTTCCCTCCATTTATCGCCTTTCAGTCGGGATGGATTTATGCCTGCCTCTTACAGAACACCACACAGCTGTGAGCACACCACATCTACTTGTAATCCATACTAAAAAGACCTCATGACGGGAGAGCAATTATGCACAGGCACTGATTAAGTCCTGCCAGAGGACAAAAGAGGAGCAATGTAAGGACCATATCACCCATCCTGTCAGACCTGCACTGCCTTTCGCAGTGAGAGTTCACAGCTTCTCACAGCTCTAGAAGAATCAGTGTTTGTAACTTGTCCCTTCTGCTGCCAGGAATGAGTGAATAGGTCATGCAACTTCTTTTCCACATTCAGATTCCAATCTGATTGGTATCTTTTGAGGATAACATAGATCTGAGATATTTTATCTACAAAATAACTAAATGAGGAAAACCCAGCTTATGACCACTGGGACCAGCCTTCTGAGTCCGTTTGTGAGCAACGAAACAAACCATTGTTGATGTGGGGAACTGCCAATGCATATGAGAGTTTCTCTGACTATTCATCTGCAAGTCTATGAGGAAGAATAAAAGGCAGTAATGAGTTGCAGAAATGTTCAAGATAACATCGTACTGTCTGCTACTGAAGTAACAGCAATAGAAAAACTGTTCCCAATTGCCATTGTAATAATTCACCAAGAATATGACTTCAATAAACACATAAACTTGTAGTGCTGCTTCATGGCCAGTGAACTTGGGATTTTCTGAATTAATTAAATTGCATAAAAAAAGCATCATCTCAGGGAAAATTCCGCCTCTGGTTGCCCAGAATACAGCATTTGGCTTGGTAGGAGAAGCATTATAGTGTATCTGGATTGTAAACAGTATTCATTTGGAATGCTAAATGGAAATTGAAGCTGATATTCATTCCAGGGTTGTCCCATCTACAAGCATCAAATACATATTAATAGGAAAAACAATACTGTAGTGGAAAATTGTGTTATTTTTCTCTGGTCTGGATTAATACAGTCGTGTAGTCTTAGCAGATTTTAACTGCCAAATGGCTTTTTTAGATAAGAAGAGTTAAATGCAAAGAGTAAGTAAGCATGTGATAAGTATTTTTTCTCATAAACAGCTGTTGAATTGATAATTCTGACGTTTCTTTGATTCAAAAACTCCCAAGTGTTCTTTGGGTACCAGGTAAACATTTAAAAGAAGTAATACAGTGTTGATATGATGTGGATGATCTCTGATACTGTTGCTTAATTAAACAGTAAGGTTTACAGAGGCACAGCCCAAGGCACAAAGCTCTGTTTGATTTAGATCCTGGCGATCAGACAGCCATCAGGGTGTGGAAAAAGTGTTCTTAAACTAAGAGCCACTTTTCATTAGTTGACAGGTAAGGTATATCAGAGAGAGATCCTACAGTCTAAAAACTCATTTTGTTTTTAAATGAGCAGAACTAGAAAGAATTTACCTGAGGGTTTTCTGTTGGATTTGTGCATGAGTCCTGTTTACATTCTTATGTTGGGTATAGTTTCTGGAGAAAGTGTCAGCTGTGTTTTTTATAATGGTAAAGTTTCATATAGTATCTATCACTGAAGTGTTATGTAGCTGAAGTATTTTGACACTGCCAAAAGGATATCCATGAGGGCCAAAACCTTGAGCATTTAAACTGAGCAACTCTATAGCTAAAAAAAGAAGACAGCATACTACAACCTGAGCTAAATAATACAGATTTGCTATGCAGCACTGTAGAAAACTAGGCATAACTGCAAGATGACCTACTACATACTTCCTAATGAGATGCGCATGGATATTATTGATCCAAGTCTAAACCAAAACAAGTTAATAACTTTTAGACTGATATGTTTTTACTGCAAAGTGTTTCAGGATCTTTGGCCCTCACGTAAGAATATTTACATATTACAATTAAGTATGAAATAGAAATATTAATAATATTACTTGTATTTGTCAGTGTAAGCTGACATCATAACTGTAAAGGAATTTTACTGACAGTGATTTATTTACAGCCCACTAGAGATTAGATTTTTCTCATACTTGCCTCTGAAGATTTTATAAGCTAAGTAGGGCCAGACTAGGTCAGACCTAGAAGCAATTTAGAGATGCTGTGAAAATTTAGAAATTCTAGTTGAATGCCTCAATGCTAAAGATTTGGTCTCACTTTTATCCAAGTATTCCAGTTAAGCTGAAATCTGAGTCTGTATAGATAGTTCAAAAGGACTTTTCCTAACTTATGAAAATTAAGTAGAAAAAGCAGTTGAAATCTAAGCATGGTATTTCTCCATAGATATTAAAAAGTTTTGCTAAAATTACGTGGTTAGAAGTAATTCAGTGCAATTTCAAACAAATTTCTTCAGACTCTTCTAGAAATCCCAGTTACAAATATAGTAGATTTATGGAAGTAATTTGGGACACGGTGGACACACAGCAAGATTTTGGTGCATAAACATGATGAATACCCGATCTGTGTGTGTGGCAATAAACCATTTTTCATTTGCCAGAAACAGAAGACAGGACAACGCTGTCTTCTCTTGTGTTCACAGCCTGGCCCAGTTTTCTGCAGGCCACTGCAATACTGGGGCAATGCACTGAGAGGCTGGTGTAAGCCCTGGGGCCTCCATCCATCTGTTCTTCCATCACCAGAAATCCCCTTTAATAGCAAGGTTCCCTACAGACGGGTATTGCACTTGAGCTCAGTAATAAGGCCCTAGAGATGAGCTGTTTTTCCACGCTCCTGTGTGAGAACTGACTCATTCTCCTTCCCCTCATTCCTCTGTACTTTGCCAACTGTGGGTTAGCAATACCATTGCAAAGGAAACCCTTTTCTTTGCTCTGGAAAGGTAACAAAAGAAGCTGCCTTGATTTTCTCAGCCCCTGCTGATGTAAACACAGTTACGCAGTGCACTACTTAGGCGCTGCACGGACATGAAAGTGTTCAAATGCACCTTGTTGAGCATGGATCAGATAAACATGTCATGGATTGACTCATCACTGCCATTGCAGCTGTTGAGAGGACTTATACACCAGAAGGAATGCTTGGATTTGCTAAACGAAAGTTACATCATTCAAAGGTAACATTCAATCTCTCTAGGGCATTTTCGAAAGTTATGTCAGACTCAATTCTAAGAGCTTCTTTGATAGTGCTGATAGTACTCTGATCAACCAGGCTCTTTGTAGACAGACTCAATAGTTTGCAGCCACATAATGGTCACTAGAGATATTAAGAGCTGCTGATAAAATCTTAAATGAGGAATTAATTTCTGCCAAGTTACTCGTCTAAGACTATGTCATTTACACTTATTTCAAGGTAACAGTGACGTGGACATCTAAATAGATTTCAAATTTTGATTTCTTGATACTCTCAACAGCCTGAGAAATTCTTATTTTATGATTGCTTTTACCAGGTAAAACATTAGAAATGTTGCTGGTGGCCTTCTTACGTCAAAGGGTCTTGTTTTTCCTTTCCTGTCCCGTGTTGCACTACTCTTTAAAATGCCATCTTTAAGAATGAACAAGGAGCTTATTAATACTCCCAAATATCCAAGGTTACAAAAGCCTCTCAAAGATAAGGATCTTCAAAAGAAATAGCATGCTCACATTTAACGTGGGATGAAAAATTAGAGGGGACAGGAAGAGAGATACTTCGGATATGAATTTTTAAACTTAGTGAATATGGATTTTCATTGTCAGTAAAACTAAAGCAGAGTGAGAGAGCTATTTAAGGAAAAGAAACCCCCACAGCATAGCCCAGATAACCATCAGTTCTGTTATTCTTCCGATATAGAAACACATTAAACAGCCATGGAGGAACCAACTTCAGAAGTATTCTAGGTCCTGTAAACATTGGTGACTTAGGAATTAGGGATCTTGGATTTTAGACTTTGTCCTTGATGAAAATGGGATATTCATTTTATTTAGCTGGAATCATCTTCCTTTAATGTAAAACAGAGGTAAGAAGAAAAAGCAGTACATCGTTACTTTGGATAAAAAGGAAATATAGGACGAGATCATCTCTAAAATGAAGCAGGTAAAGATATTGTTGTGGATTCTGACTACTCCAAACACAATGAAGAGAGGTTTGCCTGCATGTAGAAGGTTGTAAGGACCATGGTTTAAGTAGAGTCTAATCCCCCTCCATTTTCTCTATATCCAAAACAGTAAATAATATTTCAATTTGAAGAAGCTGCTGGACAATCATTTCAGTCGGCCGCTACCTCATTTAACAGACAAAAACAGGCTGCAAAACTCACACTGTTATCAAAAACATTAGGGGCTGCTGTGTAGATAGAGCTAAGATGAAAAGTGGTCAGGCTAAGTAGGGCAGTATCCTTTCAAAGAAGGAAATCGAGTCTCTTAGAAACTGCTTAAAAAAAATAGCTCACATTACATTGATAAGTTCACCCACAGTCCCTGTGATGCTGCATGTAGGAGCGCAATTCCCAGTGACCAGAGGGATCCCTTGCTCTTGGCCTCAGAGACGTACGAAACAAGACAAGGAAGATGCTTAAGGACCGGTCCCTAACAGCCTGAATCCTGGTTGAACCGGCTGGAAAAGCTGAAGAAAAAGCTGAATTACAAAACCTGCTGGGCTTAGGAACTTTGAAGAGACTGGTGCTTGCAGCCGGATGAGGCTGAGGTGGGTCCGTGCAGTGAGGACAGCAAGCACCAGGACTCTGCTGTGCCAAGGGCAACAGGGCTGGGTTCCAGGTTCTTTTTCTTTTTGTTTTGATTAACTGACCATGTGGAGCAAGATACCTTACAACTGCGCCTTACAACTCAACAAATCATTTTAATCTTCCAACTGCTGTGCAAAATAAGTAATCCTTGCTGAGCCTCTGTGAAGCATGTTCAGTTGCTCAGTCACTACTAAGGTGAGTGCATTGTGCAGGTTTGGATAAAGAAATTTACCATTTTAATTTTATCTCAGGCGCAAACAAGGTAGGGAGGCGGTTAAGAAATGAGCATGAGGTCTTGCAGTGATTCAGAGGCTGAGACTACACTGAAAATTGGTCATTTTAGTGTTATTATGCTTAACTCTACATTATTCTATTCTCTAGCTGATTCAGGTCACTCAAAAGAACAAAGTAAAAAGAGAACACAGAAAAGTGTTTGGGTTCAGATTTTACACAGCTAAACTCAGTGAAAATAAACCATTACCCAATAGGACTAAAATAGAGACAGAATCCTGTTCAGACCAGACTTAGGACTAGTCTTTAAAGAGCATACCTCTCAAAGCTTTCCTCTTTTTGGTTAATGAATAGCTCACACTGTAAATTATTAATGTTTTACATTGAAAACCATTTTTTGTGTGTATGTGAAAAGACCAGAGGAAAAAATGTAATACATGCAATGATTTGACTTTATCTCAGCATGTCCTTTGCCCTCTCTAGATATCAGAAGCACAAAACAAGTTACTCTCCTGACCTTGTAAAGAGCAGTTGCTGAAAACTTAATTCCTTATTTTTGTTTTTCCTAATGACGCAAAAGTTGTCCAAACCGTTTCTAACATACAAGCATTTGGTTTCTTTCATTCAGGCCCATTCAGATATTCTCAAATACTTTTGCATTTGACCTTCTCCAAGCAAATCTCTAATTTAACTATCAGCTTACCTACTAAACCAAGTTTTTTGTGTCTCTCCTACTGGAAAATAAGGGCGAGATCTTCCAGCCTACCTCTCTTCTTATCCACAGCACTCCCAGGTTCCTACTCCACCACTTTTACTCCTGCCCTCCCTTGTGCCAGCAGCAAACCCTGTGCAGGTTTGCAGTGGGTAGTTTGGCATGATGATGTGGTTGAAAATTTGAATAGTTTGTTCATGCACAGCACTAGTTTTAAGGGGATCTGTGTGGCCTCAAAAGTCCTAGAAGTAGAAAACAGAAAGGTAGGAAAAGTGTCAAGAAGAGGGTGTGAGGACTAAGCATTTAATCAGGAATGTGACTTTAAATTGGTGGAAGTTCCTTGAGACACTGGACACAAAAACTGAATTTTAGGTAACAGTTACTTTCACTTTCCTATTTTGAGAAAATACTAAATAGAAAAACGCCTTGAAAAGAAGTAATGTGTTGCAGTGTCAGGATTTCTGTGTGAAACATCTTCTGTGGCTTCAGCTGTTTCATTTCAGCAATCAGAGGCCACTGTTATCTTAAAGATGTACACAGTCTGCTTCGGCAGGGCTAAAATTTCTGAAGGGCTACTTCGAAAAATGCCAATTGAATAAGAAAAATAAGATCTTTCATTCCATAAGATGTGCTCAAAGATATTTATCAGCTATATAGTCCCTAGCACGGACAATTAAGAGCACCCAGATTCAGCTGAATGCATAGGTGAATGTATAACTTTAAACAATCAAAGGTACTCACATTTAGGAAAGTATTTGAAGTGAGATGTATTTTACTTATAATAAGCTTCAAAAAAGCATTCAAACAACTAAGGCCAAGTACTTGTGTAAGGATTTTGTTGAAGTAAATTTTAAAGCAGAAATACAGATTTGAAAGATCAATATGGTCATCTAGAAAGAACTCACCACGGAGTGCAAGGGTGATTTTTTTTCTTTAATTGGTTTGTATTTTGATTGGTTATATCTTTTTCCAAACTTGTGTTTTTAATGGGTAATGGTCTCATCCCACATTTTACTCAGTAGCAACACTGGCTTAAGAAGTCTTTATCTTCTATGTCTTCTGTTTCCCCCATATGCCTTGATCTTCACCTCACCTTCAGAAATATCTATATTATGAAGGAAGTCCTTGAGAGAAACAGGAGTTTAAAAAACTTGACCATTTAAGTTATACAGTTTTGAGGGTAATGCCATAAGTAGCTACAAGAGCACAAGCGAGAGTGATCAGCTTCAGGAGGGGGCAGGAATGAACAAGTTGCTTTGAAACTTATCTTGAGTTTACAGGCTGAATTTGAATGACGAATTTATGAACCCAGCAGTTGTCAGCATCACTTAAGATACATAAAAATCTGTGTGCCTTTCTACTGCTTAGGTGTGCAAATGATTAGTTTATATGCAAATTAAATTACATGCTGACTATTTACATGCTGACTGTAGATTTTTTTAAAAGTGATGACTTAAGGATGGTTCTTTGCTGCAAAGGTACTGGAAGAACAATATTGCAAGGAAAGTATGGGGCACTGTTTGTTTCTTTCAAATCTAATCAATCTAATGTACAAATTAAAAGTGTGCTGCTCTCGCTGCCAGTAATCTAAATTCAGGATGTTCTTAAAAGTGACATCACTGTCTTACTTCAGCAACCACGAGAACTGTGCACCTGAAATTTAGGGCTGAATCCTCATTCATAGAAAGGTGTCTTGGTTCTCTTTTGAATACATAAAGGGCAGAAGCTTTCCTGGGACTGACACACTGCTGACTGACAGAGAACTATGACCATAATACTTCAACACGCATTGAGTTTCAGGGGCAAAACTAGATGTTTTCCCCAGCTGATACAAGGTAAGAACGGGGAGCCGTCTTGCCCTGCACTGCTAGCCCTTACTTAGAGGTGCTTGAAGACTGAGAAAAGAGTCATCGATTACTTAGATGATGCAGAAGCTAAAAAAGCAACAGCCCTTGCAGGTTTGTTAGAGACTCAAGAACCATTTGAGTAAAGACTGTAGTGGTGCTTATGTATAGTGTTCTTTGCACAGCTTAGACTGGTTGGTCATGAATGACAGCTGCATGAAATTGCAATAAAGGAAAATAGTACAGATGGTTTATAGTTGGACTCACACAGTGTCACCCTGAATCCTCTAAAATGATATTACTGGAGAAGAAAATGGACTATATTTGTAGTTCAATGAAGGAACTTTTCAACGTAACTTGAGAGCATCAAATCTTGTTAAAATTAATGTAAGAATTGTAAAATGTCTGTGGTTTTTAAGCACACCCAGAAACCTAGAGCTGTTAAAAAATCAGAATATCTATGCTTGGTTACTTTACCTCTCAAAATAACCATGTGAGCCTAAATTGACAAAAACTAGGGGAAGGAAAGAAGCAATTAAAGCTGCACAAAGAATTAGGTTGGCCGTGCTTATTGTAGGGGGTTGCTATTTTCTTCCTTTAGAGGAAGGATTGAGATCAGCTGTAAGTTGTGTCATTATCTGCAATTCTTTTAACAGCAGCATGGTGAAAAGCTGCCAAAGCATTTAAAATTAATTCAATCAGGCTAAGAGGAGTATGTCAAACTGACTTCTTTGCCTGCAAATTACAAAATTATCTATAGTTAAAATTAGCTTCTAACCATCCTGGAGAGGGAGATGAGCTCCTAAAACTACTGTATGCTGTGATGAGTCTGTGATGTAGGCTTGATGGCCCATCAGCAGGACTTGTAAAGTCAGTTGCTGTTGGTAGAGCTGTTGAGGTGTATACACGATGCACATGTGATTACCACTGCAAAACGAAGGAGGTGGTAATAGTAACTGTAAGCTATGAATAGCAGGTTATTATCATGAAAAAAGATAAAACCATAGAGATACTGAGTTATGTTCTCATTTCTCTTCAAAAATCAGCACAGCACAGCCTACTTAAGTCTTGCGTAAAGTAAAATTAACTTTTTGACTTATTATTACTGGCTAGAAATGCCAATAAAATTTCTCTTAGCAAATTTGATTTCAGCCACATCTATATTCTGATTACTGTCCTTCAGCACAGGGACCATTACAGTCAATTACATTGTTATCTGACTCAAACATGTGGACAGCTCAGACAGTGACTTTAATTAGTTTCTCATCAAAGCCATGTTGGACAGTCTCTGAAATTCCTTCTTTGCCTCGTAGGACATTGTAAAGGACAAATGATTTTTGCATTCTGTTCATCAAACATGACAGTAAATCTTTTAGTTTAGTTATCTCAAGGCAAGTTCTACCAAAAAAATGTATGTATACTTGGATTGTCAGTGGGCTCATATCCCTTGAGATCTGGCAGGCACTGTATACCTTTAGCTTCATGGATTATTTTCAAAAACAATAGGCAAAAATCCCCATCTTTACCTGAAGTCTGAAATCAACATATTAACAGAATCCTTCCCTTAAATTATTCCCTTCACAATGCAAAACTGTTTTCAAGTGGTCTCCCCTGGAATGAAGATTCACAACATCCTGTGATTACAGGCAAATCAATTGTGCTCTACTTTAGCCTTGCCAGAACTCCTGGATGGAGCATACATGTGTTTTCACACTGAGTAGGGCTTCTGGTCCCAGCTGTAATTGCCAAGACACCTCTTCGCAGTTATTTCCTGGCTTGCTCTTGAAATTCAAAGCATCACATCAACAACAACAACAAAACCCCTCAAACTGTTTGTCGATTATTTCAAATGTGCAATGATCTTAATAATACTTAAGTACTTATTGTTACTAAAGTCCATGGACACGTGGATAAAGAGAGAAACAGGATGCAATTACTGGGTGTTCATATCATCAACAGAAGGATGTTGCATTATTGTAGAAAGCAGGGCAGATACCTATAGCAGGTGCATCTCATAAAACTACTAAAAATAATTGCCCCATGGGGCCATAATTAGAACTTTTTAATCAAGAACATTTATTTCCACAGAAGGTGTATTTCAAGTGTCACTGATTTCTCTTTGATAGCTGCAGCTGCCAGTCCATGCATCTACAGGTGACATTTGAGCCAATGTTTGAATAAAAATAATCAAGGCCTCAGACAGAATAAAATTCTATGAGATTATAGTCTAAACACTGTCGCCTTTAGAGCAAATAAAACTGCAGCTGTTCATTTAATGAAAAACAGATTTAGACACGTGCAATCAGGGCAAGAACTGCTCAGAGATGTGATAGCTCTCTGATTACAAAAGGGACAATTACTCCTACAGGGTTTCTAGAATCAATGAAGGACCTGGGTCACCTAGTCAAACTCCTGCTCAGAGCAGCATCAACACTGAATACAAGCCAAGAGATTTAAGCCTTTTGATAATCTCCAAGGAGGGAGGGTTCACAGCCTCTCTGGACAATCTGTTCCATGATTAATTGCCTTCTTGACAAATTTTTGTTCCCTCTTACCTGCAGTCAGAGCATCTCTTGTTTCAATTTATGATCACTGATTTCCATACTCCTGTTGTGCAAACAGAGGAGAACCTGCCAAGAGGAGGGAGCAGTATTTCCTACACGTTTTCCCTAAGTATCTCTCCTACTGGCCACTACTAGAAATAAATTATTGGTCTAGCATGACCTTCAGTTTCATCAAGTGCAATGCCTCACGTTCCTATGACAGAACCTCCATCACTTTTCTACATAGACCACTGAATAATAATTACTAGTATTTAACACTTCTGCTCAGCGGTGATTAATGTATAGAAAAATGAAGGAAAAGAAAGCGTCTAATCTACAGATATTACAAAAGATGTTTGTCATGACATGCCTTGCATGTAATCTAGAAAACGGGATTATTTTTCTCGATAAAACAACATATGGGACACATCATTTAACAACAGAACCTGGTGAATTACGGAGCAGGGATAAGGAATAGAAAAGAGCATTGAGAGAGAGCATGCAAAAAACCACATAGGTGCCAAACTTGCATTTGTTAGCAAATGTCTCGCTATAATTCTGAGCTGGAAAGTATCATCTCCCACTGCTGTAGCACTTTCGCACCTCTGTCCTTACATAAATGTGCAAGAAGAAGAAGTTGCAAGTGGTACAATGGAGGCGGGGGTGCATGATTACAACCTCCCCCACTCTGGGAGGCACCCAGGCATTGCTGAGAGAAACAACAGGTTCAGACCTGAAGGAGCACAATTTAGAGGTGAGGCTGAAGATGTTGCAACCAGTGACCTGACTGGTTTGTTAGCATGGGACAGAAGCAGGTGTACCATGGAGGGTTTGGGTAATGCAGTGGAGCGCTATCACATGGTAAGAAGACTGTTCGATAGGACTTAAGCAGAACTGCTCTCAGGCATTAAAGTGGGCTGGTAGTGAGTTTATGATCTGAGCACACTCTCTTGATCTCTTCAGAGAGTTCACATAGACTAGCAGAGTGAGCTCAAATGTACCATTTAAATATGTCATATTAATTTCTGAGTTTATGTTGCATATAGAGGCACATGGGACACTGGGATTTCTACGCTAAAGCTTAAGGAGAAAGTCCTGCATGCAGTGCCTTCTGTCCACTATTCTATTGTAACCTCTGCCTTCATCTCCTTAACACTTGGAATTCTTAGCGTGTACTGTAAAACTTGCTACTTCTTTAAAGAAAATAATTTACTTCAGGATAAGTTTGTAGAGGTAAACAGTACCTTTCATTATAAAAACTTCACTTATATCCTCAGAGCATCATGATTCCAATGTTATTTGAAATTCATTTAGACAAGAGGAAGTGGATTGCATGCCATTTTTAGAACTGTGATCCTCATTGGCTCTATCAAACCATACACTAGCAGTCTTCAATTGGCACTTCCAGAAAAGGAAAAAAAAGAAACGAGATCTGAAATACATATTATGCAGAAAAAGTTTCTGGAACATTTCTTGTTGAATTAAAAGACAGCCAAAATGTACTGCCAAGTAACTGCTTCTTATAAACACAAAATAACTTGTAAATACTCATTAGAAGCACAAAGCATGGCAGATCTCTTGCTCTTCTTAATCTTAATTTCTTAGTTTTTAAAACTTTTTAGAGTTGATTTACAAAACAAATAGTGGTGAGGGTTTGGTTTCTCTTGTTTCTTGCTGAGGTAGTGCATGGAAGAACATATCTTTGGGCACTTATAAAAATGTGTAATCATTAAGGCACTGCAAATAGGATATGGGAAATTTGTACAGATTTCATGATTGTGCTGTGGACTTCTTTTTTTATTCTGGACAACTGTTTAAAAAACCAAATACCCTTCTCCAAACTTTGTCTGTTTGCATACTAATTTCACTTGAGAAGAGACAATAACCTAAAAAATGAAGGCAGAGTACAACATGGACCAAGAGAAATGCAAATCCTACTCTGTTTACTGTAACTGCATGCACTAAACTGGCAATGGTGCCAGTTAGTTAAAATATTAATTGCTGCAAGTATGTCATTTTCTCCCTGAATACATAAATATCTTGCATAGAAAGCTGCAGAAAATTTTTAATAGGCCACAGATAAGCAAGCTTCATATGTATTTTTGTGTGTATAAGGGATTTCAAGTTTTAACATTTAGAATATACCACTAGTTTATGCATTAAGTGGTGCCACTTAAACTGATTTAAGAAATTGCTACCCTCCCTGCCTTGAATTGGTTTACACCTCTACGCCTCCCCCAGTGTTGTCATGGCACATGTGACATCATGGCTCTGCAGCAAACTGGATCAGTTATATCATCCAGCCAAAACTGTTTCTGTTCATGTCATTCTTCAGCAGGATAAGTTCTGCAGAAAGAGACAGCTGGGGTTGGATGGTTGGGCCCAGAGGCTGGTGGTTAATGGGATGTATTCTACCTGGAGGCTGGTGAGAAGCACAGCACCACAGGGGTCTGTCCTGGGACCTTTGTATCTCTGTCAGTCACCTGGAGGATGCAACACTGCACGCTCATCAGATGAGCAGATGGCACCAACTGAGGGGACCAGCCGATATGCTCGAAGGCAGGGCTGTTCCTGGACAGGCTGGAGGAACAGGGCAACAGGAAACTTGAGAAATTCAGTAAGAACATCATAGTCCTGCCCCTGAAAAGGAAGAATGGCTGGCAGCAATGCAAACTGGGGACAGACTGGGGGGGAGCAGCTCCAGTGAAGAGGCCCTGAGGACCATTGCAGACAGTAAGTGCCACATAAACCCCATGTTCCCTGGTTGAATGGCATCAAGTGTCATTAGAAGTGAGCAGTGTCATTAGAAGCACAGCCTGTAAACTGGGGGAACTGATGACTCCATTTATGCAGCACCTCTTAGGCCGCATGTACATACATGCGTTCAGCGTGGAGCCCCCAGTAGAAGATCAACGGGACTGAGTTTAGCAGAAGTTCACTGAGATGGTCAGGGGCTGGAGCCCTTGCCCTGTGAGAAGATGCTGCAGAACCAGGGCTTCTTCAGCCTGGTGAACCTGTGAGGTCCTCAATAAGATGGAGCCAGGCTCTTCACAGAAGTACAAGGTGGGAGGATGAAGGCAATGATGTTAAGTTGAAACATGGGAAGTTCAAACTGAACAGAGCTAAAAACCTTTCTCCCCGTGAGGACAGTAAGGCAGTGTCATAGGCTGCTCAGAGTGATTTTACAGTCCCCTTAGAAATGTTCGAGATCTGACTGGATAAAGCCCTCAGCAGCCTAGCGTGACCATATTGCTGCTTCTGCTTTGAGCAGAGGTCACTTCCAACCCCGGTGACTGTGTGATTCACATGAAAGTCAGGGAATGCTTGAACTGGCTCTGCTATGGACGAAACATATATGGAAGTGTGTTATTTATCCCCAGGATCAAGCAGTTGGGGCATATTATGCCAGCAAATGAAACACAATACTTTCAGCCCCTGAAAACACATGAAAAAAAAATACTGTGGTATTACACTCTATTCGTTAACAACTACTGGATAAGCAACGCAAGGAACTTCTCTACTAGAGATTGTGTTTATCCCTCTCCATACATATACTCTACATTTTTGTGTATTTATATCTGTGAGTATGCAAAGATATCACTGCTTGGGAGGTTTGTCCCACGCAAAAATTACTCTGTACGGAGTGTTTGTTACGGTGTTGCTTACATTTCTTAGCTGTCTCCACAGTAAGAAGAGTTAAATGTTTAGGAAGTTTTTAGAGGGCCAGAACTGGTTATAAGGGTGTGGAGAGATCTGGATTATGCATCATTGATTATATGAAATCAGACAGTCGATGAAGCTGATCTCTATAGACACACTTGTGTTGACTGATTGCAGTACTACATGTGCATATGACTATCTTGGATATATTAGGAAATAATTGGCTTGTTGTGCTTGTGCACACTGTGCTCCAAGAGATGGATTAAATGCTGGATTTAAGAGAAGAATAAATATCAATACTTCACAATTCTAACGGACTCTCCCATGATGCTTGAGATATGAATCACCGATGTTCCTTTCACATTGTATTGTAAGGCAGGCATTCTTGATCCTCACCTTCTCAGATGAAGAAAGAGATGCACTGAAACTGAATGGCTTTCCCAGGATCACATGTTAAATCTCTGACGGAATCACAAAGAAAACCTGCGTATCAAGGGCAGCATGTCCTGTGCCTTTCTAAGCTTATCTTCTATCATCTTTTTCTGCTAAATAAGAAGGTTACTGGGTCAGAGAAGCCTTTTTTTACCTGCCTGTGAACCACCAATTACAACCTATCTTAGTACCACTGTTATTCCTGTCTGTGTACAAACACAAGTGTCAGCTTTACCCTGGTAGGCAGCATCTGCAATTGAAAGGGAGCCACTGTGAAAGATGCTGATATCCATCTGATACCATCTTTTAATTTAGCTTTGTGTGAGCAGAAAAAGAGATCTTGGGAAAGGAAGAGCAAGAGAGAAAGAGGGGAAAGAATGGGAACACCTTTGTGTATTATTATAGCCATAGTTTCCAAGTTGTGGTAGAAAAATTAAAATATGAAAAAGAAAGATTAATATTAATAGTCACACCAGGCCACACAAAATTCAGCCTAATCTGCACAGTAAACTTTCTGGAGACAAACTTATGCTTAGTATAACAAAGCGGAAAGTTTACTGTATGGTTCACTGCATCTCCTAAAGCAAATCCATAACAAAATACACTCAAAATACTGTATTGCATGATAACTTGGAAAGTGCATAATCAAAAAGCTTTATAATACTTTTTTTTGTCTGGCTTCTGCAAAACACTTTTGAACTTCATTCTGCAACAGTTACACAGCTTTTACCATGTGTACCACCCTAGAAACAGTTATTATTAATTTTTCATTTAATTAATTTAAACTGTCATAACTTCCTTTTAAGATGCCATATTTTGGGAGTTTAAAACATTTATCACTTTTTTCCCCCCCCCAACTTAACAGAGCACTTGGAACATTAATAATAAAGAAAGAAATCTAAGATTTACTTTTCTTCCTTCTCTACAAGGCTAAGCAAATGTATTTAGACAACGTATTTTCAAGTGAAACATACTATCATGTGTAGATACTTCTGTATCCAGCTGCAAGTAATGTATTTGTATTAGAAGATGATTCAAATCTACTTGGCAGATTTTTTTTAAATACACGTATTCAGAGAACCAGATACCATTACATTATGGTATGAATAAATACCAGCTAAAAATCTGGCAAATTTTAAGGATTTCTCAATCAATTAAAAAAAATGTGGAAGTTTAATTTAATGGAGAAATACAAATGTAACTATCTCTTCCTTTTTTTTCTGTGGATGTACTTTGCTCACTTTCTCTCTGTCATTTTCGGAAAGTACAGCCAGTTCAGCCTGCCTTCCTATGAAAGTTTCTTACATCCCTTCAATAAGGTGACACAGGTGAAGAATCACATCTCTACCCATGTTCAGAGAGTGGGTGGGCACAACGTGCCTTTGCCTTGGGTCTGGTATTTCGTACGTACATACTCTGGGTCTTTTCCCATTTCGAGGCACTGACTACCTTCACTCTTTTGGGTAAAGTACTGTCTTTTTTCTTGCAAGGGTGAGGACACTGACATTGATTCTCATCAAGCTTTAATTTAAAGAGGACAAAATAATGGAAACATTATGTGCACACTTGTCTGCCCTCAGCTCCACAATTCATCATAATTCCAAAACATTTAATATGTGTTTTCATCTGAGAATGCCCCTTCTGGGGAAATGGCAAGTTTGGTTTTCTTTCAGGTTTGCCCTACAGAACATGGTAGACAGGAAACAGAGATTAAATAAAAATGACATTAAAGAAAAATCCTAAGTACATCAGTCTCCTAGAAACTTTGCCGTCACTACTTTTCAGAGGTGACCCAACATAACCCTGCAGCGGGCGTAAAATGCTACCAAAACACAGGAATTTCATTTAGTTTTGTCTGCTGTGAGAGAGGAAGGTGTGGAACGGGGAAAATTTGTCCTTTCTGAAGAGCAAAAAACCAACAAAACCATAGAAACCTTAGGAAATCCAGTAGCGAGGCATTGCTCCAAAACTGACAACCAGCTTACTGCAATACATTCCTCATCAGCTTAAGGTCTATAGAGAAGAAATGAGTGAAGCTATCATACGTGATGGGATACAAAATGCTCCTGTGCCCCACACTGACCTCACCTGACTTCTGCAAAGGCCAGCACCATTTCTGTGCACCCAGTCTTCAACTGAGAGTGATTATCAGTGTTTAGAAGGGGTGGGCATGTCTGAAAGGTCAGCTGTTCTGCATCTTGGTGCCTCATTTCCCAATCTGCTGGGAATAAATCTAGTTTTGATTAGGGCCATTCAGTAAGAATAAATGTGAAATGTGGTATTAAATATCATGATTCATAGTCCCCCAAAATGAAGCAGCATGATTTTATGTTTTAACCATACTGCTAAAATGTTCCAGCCAGATTTAGAACGGATCCTACCAGCCTGCTCAGGAACAGGGGCCTGCCCAAGAGGCAGAGGGCCTCCAGCAGGTGCCCTGTGCTGAGCTCCCTCCCACCACTGCTTGCAGACAAGTGAGTGCTCCTCACAACAAACCCACATCACCATCTCAAGGGCGACCAAAGTGAGGTCAAACTCATTATCTGTGGTGGTGTTACAACAGTAGTTAGGAAAAAACATGTCACACTCAGGTGATGGCTGTCTTGTGAGGGATCTGTGGCAAGACAAGATGAAGATGATTAGAAACCAGTTGTAGGTATTTCTCAGACTGGTCTCAAACCATTTTTGCTCTTCAAGCCTCACCCAGGCACCAGTAAAATTGATTTTTAATTGATGCTTATAGTTCCGAAAGGATCACATGCTGATATCAGGAAAAAGATACTATCACTGAGGGTTCAAGAAGGAGAATGGTAGGGTAACTAAAGAAGATAAAGTGGTTCCAGAGACCAGTGAACATGAACATTTCATGTCTTGAAATAAATATGACACAAGGATGATACCTGTTTTTAAAACCAAATTAGAATTTTCAAAAGCAGGCTCTGGCCTGAACTTACTTTGAACACTTAAAAATGCCCCCATTGAGACCACTTGGGTTTAAGACAAATACAAAACAAAAGAACAAATTGCTGTTCCTTGGTCTTAAAGCTACCACACTGTGCATACTATTTTCGATTCATGAGCGGTTTAGGCATTATTTCACAGCTAGAATACACAGAATTAAAGAAATGTAGTGTAGAAATTACATGCATCCACAACCTACACCATTTATCCTTTATAAAGGTGGGCAAAGAGTTGCTGTCATTTTGATTACAGCTGTGAATGTCAGCAGGAAGCTGAGGTAGCATGTCTGTTGAATCACAGGATTGGATAACAATAGGTTTCTTTAGTCAATAGGTTTATTTTATTAATCATGTGTGTATATATATAGATACATATAAAAACTATTTAAAGATTTAAAATTTCAGTAGATATGCATGCACTTCAACACAGCACATCTGACGTTAACAAGCAAAAGGGTCACAGTAATTAACAGCCCAAGTGTGAAACCCACTTACTGTTGTGTGGCTGATGGGACCACTGAAAATCAAATGTTTCTGGTTCTAGGTGAGAGGCTGCCAACCTGGCTGTTAGGTAAGGGTGGAAGGTTACACACAGGCACACTCTTTCACCGGGGGAATGACCTGACTCCGGCCTTTCTGCTGCCTCTACCACGCGTCCCATCAATCCCACCACCAAGGAAGCAGGTGAGGAGGATTTTTCCCATCTTCCTTACCTTCTCCTGGGTTAAGACTCCCTCTCCTGGCTTCTAGCACCACTGCACCTTGTCACCCTCCCTTTTTAATCCTGTCCAGAGATTAAATGTGCCTTCAGTGTCACTGTTCCCCACGGAAACTCGAGGTCAGTTTCCCAGGGCTCCATGACAGCACCTACTTGTGTCAACATGGACCTGCCTTTTGCTGTTTTCCCATGTTTCACCTCTGGCACAGAGCTATCCAACACAGATATCACCAGAACAAGGCCACAGTTCACAGTATGGGGGTCTGAAGACATTTCACATCTGTCCATCCCTTTTGTGAGGTGCTTCTCTGGGTATCATGGTGATGAGATGAGCTGCTGCCTTACCTATAGGGACTTGCTGGCAAATGCCCCAGTTGACATCATGGTCATCTCCTCTGGTTTTATCATCAGATGAATTTTAATTTGCCAACTCTTAGTGTCAAACAATATTTCTATTTCAGTCTTGCAAAATTTTCTGTTTTTGGAATAGTCCTGGCTCAGAGGAGGTAAGATGTGGGCACTGCTGGTGGTGCATTCTGCTGCCCTAGTAAACTGTGCATGTATTCGTATCATTTCCAGGGAAAGGCCCTAGAGATTTATTTGTGGGTTTCACAGACAATTATAGAGAAGATGGGACTGGATGATGTAAAGCAGCAAGAAAATGGACAGCAAGAATGGTGTTGGATATAAAGCAAGAAGAAGAGGAAGAAAAAACCTTGATGAAGTGCAGGAACATGCCTAAACTTGTGGATAAAACAGGCCAAGAGCCTTTGTCTGGCCCTGAGAACAACATCAGTTTCATCCCTATAGTCATAATCTTCTTCCTAATTCACCTCCATCTCCCCCAAACCCCAAACACAGATAAGCAGGACAATGCCATTCAAACTTCCCTCTGGAAGCAGACCTTGGGGCTCTGCTAATTCCCCATGTAGCCTGGCTGTTGCCTGGAGAGTACTGGTGGCTTGGTCTGGGGCAGTGTACGTCAGTGTCCGCCACACCCTGGTCTTGTTTCATGTCCCTCAGTACATACAGATATAGATACACATACAGGGAATGTGACAGCTGGCAAAAGAGGAGGGGAACACAGGCCACAGACAGATGTGGAGGACCACAGAAGGCAGGACCAGCGGAGAAGCAAGGATAAGCATTATTTGGACAGCCTTATGTACAGGCTAGTTGCTGCGGGATGCGTTAAGGTAGCAAGGCAGATTCCCACCGAAGCAAAGGAAAACAGATCAGCCTTGAAGCAATGGACAGGGAAGCCACTGACATGCACAGGTGTTGATTTATTGCTGAAGTTTGAACCTGGGACGACCATAGACAAACCTGAAGTTGTCAGCTTCACTCTAAAAGCAGAATTATGACATGATAAGCAAAATCAATGCCATTAAAAGGATGTCATGATTTGTAAGCCAATCTCCTTCTTTTTTTTTTTTTTTCTGAAGAAACACATTCTTGTTTAACACCTCACTTTGGTACTGGTGAAAGCAGCAAGAAGGATAAAATTGCTCATCTCATTAGCCTGATACTATCAGTGAGCAGTGTGTACGACAGCAGCATGGCTCAAAAACATCATTCCTCAATAAGTGATATAGTTATCAGATCACTAAAGCAGAATTTACCTGCTACAAAGCATTTAAAGTTGACGAAAATTTTTTGTACTCCTGCCTGCCACTACTCTCTTTTCACTGAGCTTATGGATGAGATCAGAAGTGAAGACTGGTAAACTTTTCCATTCTAGACTGTAACTCCAGTAACTCTAGAGTCAGTGTCATTGAGAGTCGTAGGTGATGGTGGAAGAGACAGTAACAATCCTTTCCATTCTGAGATCAGTGAAAGGAGGAGTACTGGGTCTGGTCGGAATGGAGCTCACTTGTATCAGCGCATATGGCAGTGTGTGTCGGTAAGTTAAGACTAGTTAAGAGTGGTTGATAACATACTGACATTTGGGTATTGCTGAACAGTGCTTGCACAGCACCAAGGTTTCCTCCTTTTCCTATTCTGCTCCCCCTCTCTTCTCCCCAGTGGCAGGCTGAGGGTGACCAAGAAGGTAGAAGCGGACACAGCTGGGACAGCTGAGCTGAACTAACTGAGGATACTCCACACTCTACAGCATCATGCTCAACAACAAAAAACTGTGGGACAGGAAGAAAGAAGTTGGGGATTTTGGCTTCCAAGGTGGCTGTTGCTCAGAGACTGGCTGGGCATCACTCTGCTTTTGGAAGCTGCTGAGTGATTGTCTTTGCAGCACTAGTATAGTTTTTCCCCTTTGCTTCACTTATTAATCTGCCTTCAACTGAACTGTCAGGAGTTTTCTCGTGTTTTCTGCTCCTATTCTCTTCCCTGTACTCCTGGAGGAGGGAAGAGGAGTGACTAAATGGTTGTGTGGGTACTTGGCTGCTGGCCAGGGTCAACCCACTACACTAGGATTTTATCCCAGCCTTGTAAAGCTTTTACCAAAGTGTAAGGAATGTTATGTATATTTTCTGTCATGCACAGAAACACAAGAAATATCTGTTTAAAATATGATATTGTCAATAAAAAGGAAAAATAGATAAAGGAATGATCTAATTGCCAGCTTGATTGCGAATTTTAACATTGAAATATACATTTAACTAAAGTTGTCTTCAATTATATCCCAAAGTTTAAAAGTGCAGAAAACTGCAGAAAAGCTATATTTCCTAACCAACCTTTTACCTTTATGATTGTAACACTAATCAGCATAGCCAACTTATTTTGATGACTGCATAGAAAAATCTTGCAGTGAACCATCTGAAGTAATTTTTTTCATCAGAGACAAAACCCCCTTGAATATCTAAAGGAAGAGATAAATTTTCACTCCAGTTCCAGATCCTAGAAACCAGAGAAGTAAGCACAGTTTCCTTTCTTGTAGAAGGAGCTGCCTATATCCTCCTATCCTCCTCAAAGGTACAGGAGCAAGGGCTGTCTTGGCAAAGATCTCTTCTTCCTCTTCCTACCCAACATTTTTTCCTTTTCCAACACTGTGGATCTTTTATTAAGAGTTTATGCAGACTTATGGCAATCTTATAAGTTTTCTGCATAAAGGATTTTGAAAAATAGAAGGCTTGGGGTGGTGGTGGATCTTATTAATGTATATAAATAACTGAAGGGAGACTGTAAAAGAAATGGAACCATATTCTTCTCAGTGATGCCCAGGACAAGAGTCAATGAGCATAAAATGGAACATAGGATGTTCCCTCTGATCACAAACACTTTTTTTTTTTACTGTGAGTAAAACTTTTTTTTTTACTTTTTTTTTTACATGGAACATTGGAACAGGTTGTACATAGAGTCTGTGGTCTACATACTTGGAGATATTCAAAAACTGTCTGGAAATGGTCCAGGTCTGTCAGTGACGGCCCTGCTTTGAGAAAGAAAGTTTGACTAAATGATCGCCAGAGGTTTCTTCCACCCTTGTCTGATCTGTGTTTTTGTGATTTGCCATTTGTTTCTTCTCCTAACTATTGTGGGAGGAAATCTTCTACCTTTGGTTTTCATTTAGTTTTGCAGCCAGCTACCTAAGGCACATGAATCTGCAAACACGGATTTACAAACCCCATGAGAGATTAACGCAGGTTTGTGTATCTGGAATGGATGTTCCTCTGCTCGGTTCTGGGCCCTTTTCTCCTCTCCTGGATGGTGCACTGTAGCATATTGCAGTACATCAGGGCAAACTAGAAATGGCAAGACCCCTCTCGTGGCCTGACTTGTGTCCAGTCATTTCTTTCCACATCTCGAGAGGTATTTTAACCCTGTCTACATGACAGGTATGAGTAGGGATCAGGTACTACCTTGTAGATGGTAGATCCAGTGGTTCGGTGTAACTGGTTTGTGCCTGGATCCGACAGATGAAATGAAGCTCTTTGGCCAGAAGTGCTCCAGCCTCCTGTCAGTGTTCAGATGCATTTTTGATTCTCTTTGTAATATGGTGTCTGGTCCCAACAGAGCTGGGTCAGCTGCAGCTGAACAGCTGTTCTACTTGATGTTGTACTAAACAGATCTTTGTGCACCGTCTGCCTTCCTCTGATCAGACCTTTCAGCTTGGAAGGCTTGCCACTATATTGCAAAAAACCTTCAAAATTCTCCTTGGGGTTTTCTTCCTCCAAAGTCCTTTCTGTCATTTGCTTCAGTGTCACCACGACAGCTTAAAGCTAGTTGTTAATGTTTCTGTCCCATGTATCTCCTAATTTCCAGCCATGAATAATTCTTGCTGTTGCGTTCTGTTCATAGATACCTGCCAGATACTTGCTCTCAAAAACAAATAAACTGGTGATGCTTTAGCCATTTCTTGATTTAGCGATCTCATTTTCTGACTTTCTCCCAATGGATAAATTTCTGATCCTTCACATGAATGATTCCAGTGTCTACACGTTCCTGTTTCCAGTTTTGTTCTTTGCTTCTCTGAGCACGACCTGCAACTTCTCAATGCTTTGCATTTCACATTACAACCTAGTCACCCTGTTCCTTTTGTCTTTTTTGAGCTTGTCCAGTCAACTGGCATTTCACCCCACACAGCATCAGTGATACAACCCTGTTCTGTCCATGTTTAATGCACAGAAATAGCTCCCAGCTTGTCTTTTCCATACTAACAGCACCATCCTTGACAATTAAAATAGGCAGCCCAGTGAAAGGAGGCAGAGGGCAGCAGGCAGTGTACCTGCTGTGAAGTGATCAGGGCAAGTATCCCCACCCACTCTTTTAGGTAGATGATGTGACCTAGGGCATTTCCTGGCCCTTCTCCCCTCCTGAATCCAGGGCAGCAGGGTTTCACACAAAGAAGATGCAGTGGAGTGCCTCCTGTCAGGCTTGGGGCTGCCTTACACTGCGACACTCACACAAGTAGGACAAAGGGAAACTGAGGAACACAAAGAGAAGAGCGGATGCTTGTTTCAAAGCTACACTGCCAGTTAAGTGAATATTGCAGAACTAGCTCCATATTTATGACCTTGCTGTAATGTAGCAACAAACAGCTTCTAGCTCACAGGTGTCTGGGTGGGGATGATTTCTTAAGCTTTGCTTACAAAAGCAAGTGTTTCGTGTTACTGGGGTATGATAGAGGGAAATCTAAGGCTTCTGTGGTTGAATAAATAAATATAAATGTGGGAAAGGAGCCCTTGTGCCTGTACTCATGCCACAGAGGGAGGTACTCCAGGGCACTTGATCTCGCACCGAGCTCTTCAGCTCTTGCAGTGTTGAGTTTCTAAGAGGCTCTTGAGTTTTGTTCCTTTATTCAGATTCTAGTAAGCTATGGTCAAGAGTTCTACCATGCTAGCCAGCACTAGCCACCAGAAAAGAGAGCAGACAGCCTCTCGGAGACATTTTCAGGAAAACCACTGTCATTATTACTTCTGCTAACTGCAAACTCCAATACTCTGCTTCCTACCCCAATGAGTTTACCATCTTGTTGAGGACAAAATCTGTCACATTCTCCTCGTAACTGTCATCACAGTTATCTCACCTACTGTCTCTCCGTCTCTGCTTTCCCCAAAATATGGCTCCTCATTGTCCAGCAGCCCACATCTTCTTGTTGCTCTTTTATAGTCCCCCTGGTCTCTTTCACTTACAGCAAGAACTTCAATAAAATACTTGGATTCATAACAAAACTACCCTCTTTTTTGTTCTCCTCTTTTTGTGCTTCCTTACATCTCCATGGATAGATAAGGCAGATGACAAACTATGAAACTTTATTATATTCAATTGTAGCAAATGAACAGTTTATCTTCCCTTTCCATTTTTAAAATTTTTCTACTTTGACCCCCGCGTGTTTTAACTCACTATGAGTTAGTGCTTTTAGTATGTGTAGGGATGGCACATAGCCCAATTTGGAAAGCTTTGTAAGTAGTTGTAAATATATCACAATGCAAAATATTAATTAAAGAGAAGGAAAGAAATTCTTACAATAATTTCTCTATATTCCTATACATGCCTTGACAGAATCCTGCTTACTTAAAACTTCTTCAACTTTCTGTAACTGTTCTATAAAAACTGTTATGGTATACCCTCTGATTCCAATTTCTCATCTTTATGTTCTCAAAGTCACACTTTGAATTTCAGCTTCAAAAGACAAGATATCATAAAAGAGACTGTTGAAATTGTAGCTCTAGCAGACCATTTGTGAGAAGAAAATAGGATGCTTTCATGTATTTACTCATTTGACACAAATGCTCTGTTCTGCTCTGAATTCACACAGTTTGAATTAAAACAGGAAACAAGAATTTTGATTTAACAGCATAAACCACTCTAAATTTCCTGAAAAAGTCTGAACAATAGTAATCTTTTATCTGAAAACTGCTCTAGTGTGGAAAGCAATCCGTATTTGAGTTTGAGTTTGAGTTTGAGTTTGTTATGCAACCAGGGGCAAGAGCCGGCAATTGAATGTTAAAGTGAACAATTTGCATTGTACTGTAACCATTTTGTTGCTGAATAGTGTGGTGTTCCTGCATACCACTGCTCTCTCCATTACGGGGAGTTTGATTTCTCATTGCTTTACACCTCTTGAAGTGTTTAACGCCCATGTAAAGTGGGTATTTAAAAAATATTCTTTTGGTTTAATTGTATTTCATAACTTCTTTGTGCAGCATGAAGAGAACAGACTTTATGTCACTCTAGATGTCCATTACCGTAGACATCATGATCTCTTAACTGACTAAATATGTCAATATTTGGAAGCATAAAACCATACTCATTTCAGGAACTAGTGCCTTGATATATTAAACTGCCATTTCTAAAGTAGTTGTCTTGCTTGACTCTTGCACCCCCATCTTCTCATTAACATCATAACAGGAACATAAAGAGGTTTAAATATACCAGATGACACCTCTGGGGATAAGGGGATGCCCTGCCAGTGTGCTCCCAGACCACTTACTCTCAGCTTGTTCTATGAAAGCTGGAGGTTCCCATAATCTAAAATGCAAACATGGTAGAGAACACCTGGTTCCTGAGGCAGTTATTAGAGAAGACAGAAAATACAGCAGACATGCCAAACCTCAGTCCACAAAACCATTAACTTAGTGAATGTATTTTCATTTTTACAGTGTTCAGACCATTAGATGACAGGACAAGATTAACAGAAGAAAAGGAAAAAGAAAAAGAATAGGACAACTTTAATCAGAGCTTTGTGAAGTGTGCTAATTATCTTCAGGGAATAAGATGCCACAATAAAAGACTGGTTTGAACTCCCTTTTCTGAGACTCTGGAGCTTGCATTTGTTCTGAGTGAACAGAGTGTTGGGTAGGGACTCTGGGGTAAACCTAGAGTGGATGTGTTTTGTGATCAGTGGACTGTGTAATGAAATACTGATGCAATATATGTTCCTTTTTCTGCAGGGGAGTCCCTCTGGGATTTGATATAGCTACATTTGATATTATAAAGAATTTAAAACTGGTAATAAATGTGTGCATATCTGTTCGTAAACAGCAGGTATGAATTCTGATGCACTGACTATTTATTATGTGTGGAGTTAGTTGTTTGTTTTTTTTTTTTTTTTTGCCAAGCAATATAACAAATGTGCTTCACTATGCTTTCTTTTAGCAGTTTGGAACTGTTTTATATGCACACCATGCATTAGCAGCCCCAGCAAGAAAGCTGAAGAAGCCAGCGGGATGAGCGAAGCATCCAAACAACTGCAAGCCTACATGACTACTCCTTTGGTAGATCCTCCTGCTCATCCTTCTCTGTTTCCAGTTGCTTTCAGCTTCCCCTTCACCCATCTGTACTGTGGGTTTCTGGTGGTATATTTGCTCTCACAGATGCAACGAGTGAAGTTTGACCCGAATTCTCATTTGATTTTTTTCAGCTTGATAAACTCTAGCTTGTGTTCCCAGTGGCATCTATTCAACCCCCAGCCGTTCTGAGGAACGGCACCAGAGCCCTTCCAAGTCTCTCCTAATGTTCCTCAGCAGCTCTCTCAGGTAGGTGCTTAAAACGCCGAAGTCTGTGCTTTGAACTGCTGGAGCCATCCTCTCCATTCCCTCCTCCCTGCTCTTCAGCAGCTCTACAACTCCAGCAACAACTTCTTAGCACCGCAGACACCCGCGAGGCCACCAGGAGACGGAGTCAAAGAACTCTTCCGTCCAGAGGGAACCTCCTACAGAAGCACTTTGGGGATGCTGGCAGCAGCGTGACCCGGAGCGGGGCTGCCCGAGCGCAGCGCTGGCTCCCGGCGGCCGGGCTCGCACTAGGTGGCACTGCGGGGCTGCGGCGGGGACCGCGGCACGGCAGCTCAGCATCCCCAGGCTCCCTGCCTCAAACTTTGTCTCAATGAAGCCTAAGCAAGCCAGGAAGGCTTTTCCGTTCGTTTTGACGGAGAAAGAAAAACAGGATCTGCCAGCAGAATAGTCCTGTTCCCTCTCTCCAGCGTGAATGACGCACCGAGAAGGATTTTTCTGGGCTGTTTCTTTCAGCAGGCACGAGGAGACTGCTGGTTTCTCTCACACAAGAATGTGTGGCCTGAAGAAGTGGGAAATCATACCTCACAGCTCAATTTTGAATTATACCACTGAGCTATGCCAATGTGTTTTAGGAGATCCTTGTGCTCACAAATGCTTTGCATTTTTCAAAATCACCCAAAGGAAATCTGACCTGTTATGGAGACCTTGTTCTAGGCTCTGTAGACATTTCCCTCCCAGACTGAACATGCACACACAGCAGCTGAAAAACCACAGCATTCCTGATGTATGGGGGAAAAGCTGGAACTTCTTGATTCTGCACACGAATTAACTAGCTGGACCCAAACTGCTCATTACCGACTCAGTCAGAGAAGCTACATGAAAGACAGGCTGGAAACAGATGAAATTCCATTTTAATGGCAGAGGAATCACTTTTGGCTAAAGTGGGGCACAGAGATGCTCAATAAACAGCAGTGTTAGAAGCAATATCAGCCTTTTCACATTCCACTTCCTGAAAGTGAAGAAATAAACACACTCTGTTAGCCAGGCTTTGAGGCTGAATATCTGAAGGTAGCATTAAGCCTTAAATTAACATACTGTTCAAGCATTAAAAAATATATGGGATTAATTGCAAATGTGCCCTGGGCTCCTTGGCCTTGAAGCAGCCCTCAGTTTAATAAAACTCCTGGAAAGAGTTTGCTTATTTGTGATAACTAATCAGCACTCTCTGTGTACAACGACTAAACTCTTCAGTAGTAAAGGTGGATCCTATTCTGACTGAGTGTGATTTCATTTCTATTGGCAAGGTGATTTCATTTCTATTTGGCAAAGGCTATGATTTGATGATTTCAAATCCATACCACACTGGATATTTAACTGCCATTATGGTAATTTTTGAGGATGTTCCACCTAATTATGGGTCTTCTTTTGAAGGAATATAAAGCCTTGCTCCCAAAAAACTTCTAGTATTAAGATAATGACTTAATATTTACACACACACACAGAGGTAAATTTGTCTCTGTAAGCCTCTATTGGTAGTATGTCTGTCATGTAAATCTGACTTTTTAAGGAATTTAGTCAGGGTAGAGATATTCTGAGATAATGTAGGAGGGAAAAAAGATCTTGGGAAATCATATGGTCATTTGTCACCGGGGAGTTGGTGGGGAGTTTCTGGAAGGAATGGTCGCAGTTGTGATAGGAAAACAGTGCTGTGTTTCCCAACCACAAGGCAGATTTCAGACCCAGAAAGGTCTTGCTGTTTCCTGAACTCTATTTATCAGAGCTCACAACAGTTCGGACAAGTTTCTAAAACAGCTCTCATTATGTAGTCACCTCAACAATGGCTAAAGAAAGCAACCCCGGTCAACTTTTACAAATGTGTTTGTCTGTACACCTTTTGTATAATTGTCATCCTAATCAATACCTGAGTAATTGAAACCCCCCAAGACCAAAGTTGTGACTTTCTGACTGCCCTCTTCCTGATCTATGTTCTCTAACTCCTACAGCAAAGGAGAGCAACATCCAGAGTCAGATGATTGACTTTGTTGCGCTAAATGATAACCACTCTGCCAAAATATATCCCCTCCTTACAAGCTCAATAGCACCCTTTCACTTTCTGCTTCTGAAATTTTGTTCTCATTTACACTTTGGAAATTAATAAATATACTGGTGTTTCTACACGTAAGATGAAATTTCACTTTTTTATCATAAATTGAACATATTTTTTAGGCTCAATAGCTTTTTTTTTTTAAATAATTTTGAGAAGAATAAAATCATGTTGCTACAAATCGAATTTCAATTCTTATCTGGTTTTGCTTCTTCTGGTAGGGAAATACTGGCTACAGTGTGAGCATGATAAACTTCAGGTGAACAGAATGACTCCAAGGTTTTCCTTGTAAGCATTTTTATACTACTTCCAAGGTAATTAGATGCAACTAGATTATATGAAAAGCCTGATACTAATAGTTAAAGTAATTATTTTTATTTTTAATGTATTAAAATTGAAAGTTTTGGGTTATGTATTTCAATAACAAATCATCATGAAATTATTATAAAATCAGAGGTTTCTGCAAGCGTATTTCAAGCGTTTTCCAAATGTTCAAGGCTTCACAGATTACAGGAGAAAAATATCCTCAGTCCCAAGAACTTGAAACTTAAAACTTCAGTCTTGTAATGGAAGCCAGATCCCTGACACCACCTGGATCCTCAGTGAAACCAGCAGGTCTGTATGGTGTAGGAATATATACAAATCCCATTTCTAGACTCAGTATAAACTCACAATGAAACAGTAAAAAGTTGCTCTTAGACACTGGTGGCTTGTGTGGGCTAATGGGATATGGCAGTAATAAATATTTTGGTATATGTTTTGAAAATCTGTTTTGTTTTTTTAAACCAAAAATTTAGTAATTTTTTTTAAACTTATGAGGCTTTCATGATGTACCTCAGTGCATATAAGGTGACAGCCTTTGGAATGATTTTCATGCGTTAGGAAGGAACTGAAAATAAAGCATGTTACTGCTAAAGAAAATGATGGTGCATCACATTTAGTACTAGAGGAACACGTAGAACTGTGCCAGGCTCTGTATATTAAACACTGTCATGGATTTCCATATTGCAATAGGACAGCTCTAGAGAAATCATAATATAGGACTGATTTGTATTTAACAATCTGCTCTTTCAGATAAGAAACATTTAATTTAGATTTTTGAAGACTTGAAATAATTAGTTTTGTACAAATTTTATCTTAGAATTGTGTAGTTTGCACTTGATCAGTTATTTTTTCCTAAGTTATTCATATATCTTAAATGCTAAAAAAACTCTGATGGGTTTGGGGAGTTTAGCAGATTGCTAGTCATCAGAACTTCTCTTTCTAAGACCAGTCTTAAACATGCTTTTTTACCTCTGTTGTCTGTAATTTATTCTTGCTAGTTAAAAAATCAGGTCTTTTGATTAATCAGCTTGAAGTTGCTGAAGTAAGTTAGGCCTTTCCTTTCAGAATTAATGAAGGCATTTTTCATTATTTGTGTCACTTGCATAATCTCCCACAGTAACAACAATATCTATCCAAAACATAAAAGATTCAGCAAGCAAAACCAACCAGACATAATCCAGCCTCCCTGGCACCATGTACCTTCAATTTACTGATTATTTCTATCCAATATACTTCAGAAGCAACTTCACAGCTCAGGCCTCCTTGGCTCTATTAGTCTCCTTTTTATTTGATTTGAAATCACTCTAAAGGTAAGAAATCATGCTAGCTACTAGATACTATCTGTTAATTGCTCCTGCAGATAATGAGCACCCTAAGGGTCGAAAGAAGGTTACAAGGCCTATAGAGACACATCAGAAATACATAATTTATGCCTCTTCCAGCAGTTAACATTGCAGAGTTTCTGTGTGCAGAGTCTATCTTAAGCTGTTCAGCCTCCAGCTTTTCAGGCGTTTCATTTTTGGATGGTTCACCATTGAACAAATTAGTGAAACCTCCCAAAACTCCTTAGGGCTTTTTCCTGCTAAATCCTCTTCTGTCATATGCCTCAATTATTCGATGGTGAAGGATTTTCCATTTCTCTGCTCTTTGTTCCTCTCCTCACTTCCCCACTTGCAGTCCAAATAAAGTGCCAAGATTGAAAAGTATTTAAAATAATTAACTTGGCGTCTTGTACAGCTTGATTGAAAAGCAGGAATTATTAGTGCAAATGAGCAATGCCTGTAGGACCTTTAATATAATTGTTGTTTTGTTTATGCTGACAAAGTACAATGTTTGCATTTTGTTATTCGATGGTTATTAAGATTTTGAGACAGTGAAGTTACGTCTACAGTATAAATGAGGCATTTATAACTATTATAAAAGGAACTCTAAGTTGTACTGCAAGCTCTGCATATGACATGTCTGTCTGAGAACCTGTTAACCCAGGCTCTGAGGATGAGCCAGACATGTAATATTCCATCCCTAGAAAGCCAGTTACCTTATGGATGCCTCTGATAGTGGGATACAGGCATGAGCAATCAAGCAGTTTTGTTTGGTCTCTGTCCTCATCTCCTTTGCCCCAAGAGTTCTCTGAAGAAGCTGATGGAGGCTGGTAGTGCCTGAGTTAATCTACTCAAACGATCTCACTGATAAAATCTCGTGTATCTTCTGATTCACTGAATTCAGATTGTGTCTGCCAGTTTGAATTAGGCAAACCAGCCATATGAGGATAATCCCAAGGTATCACATTGGAGCATATTCTGTACAAGGCTGAAAGGCTGATCTTGTGGCAGGTGGAACAAGCTGTTCCTTCCTCAGAGAGCAGCACTGTCATTTTTGAGCACAGACTAGATATTATAATTCACTGTATGACCTGTAGCAGTATCAAGTCGCAAACATTTGCAGTGTTTCTTTTTACTGCAGGTTTGACACACAGCTGCAGTGGGTTCAACTGTGAATTTTTTAAGTGCAGCATCTTTTTTTCATACTCAACAAACTTTTAATTTATTCCTGTGTGATAATGCAAGAAAACTTCTGTGGTGAAGGAATTCAAAATTTTTCAAATTCTACAGCAATGCAAACCCCTGGCATGTGCACAGAGCCATGTGAAATCTCTGTCCAAAAATTTTTCAAGCATCTATCTTGCAGTGAAAGATGCAGAAGAACTGAAGGTCTGTCCATCTCTCTAGGTTTTAGCCATGTTTAAGTCAGATACTGAAACTAAATTAATTACCTGAGCTCCATTTCTAGTCCACTGAGAGATGTGAGCATATCTATAGGGTAAGTCATCCCATCTATATTAGAAGCCCCTCAAGAAAGAAAGAATGTCCTTCAGGTGCCTCTCTCTCTGAACTGGCTATAAAAGTAGCTTAAACAGAACATCGAACTTTTAAACAGAACTATAGTTCAGCAAGATTAATTCCACTCTTAACATGCAGTTCCCTGAGTATCATCTTCACAATTCAGCAAGGTATTTAAATACATGCCCAGCTTTCCACGGCTGAATAACTCTAATCACATGGACTGGTTTAAGTATCTTGTCACACCAGGACTGGATGGTTTCTTGAACAGAAAGCTTAACACTCTGCGTGGCTGCCTCTGTTAGACTCCAGGCTGCTTGTTTATGACATCAATTCTCTTTAGCTTTCTTGAGCAGCAGTGTCGGTATTTTAGAGGGCAAATGGAAAAAACAAAACAACTGTTCTAGGTATTTTCAAAAGAAATACATGGCATCATTTACTGCCTTGCTCTGTGCTGTGTGTCTGACTAAGTGTTTGAATTATTTCTGCTTTCCTTTGCCTAAATATTTTAAATTTATTTATTCTCTGCTATTATTTACTGAGACTGTTTTATGTAACTATCTTAAGTGTTTGGGGACACTTTCATGGTATGAAATGTTCCACACATAATAAAGAACCGTTGTTCAGGCAGCTCTCATGGCAGCTGATGGTAGAGATTACAGTGCTGGGCCATAAATTGTACTGGTATTGTGTAAGCAGGACATTGTTGACACTTTATGTTCCAAATTAGAAAAAATATAAAGAAAACTTGCCAGTTTTTGAGCAGCTTCCAGTAATTTCTTTACATGAGAATCTAAGAAGCATGCTCAGTTGACATGTCTCCATTTGACATAATGTTGATTTCAGGCAAAATTTTCCTCTACAACTGGCTGAGGAATATCTAGTTTAAGACACTTTTTCTCTTGTTGATCTAGCTATTCATGTTCTTGCACAAAACCCTGATGATAGGAAGAACTGGATATTCAGAGGAGCATCTATAGGAACAGGTGGATTAAAAGCCCATGGAGATCAAAGGAATATGAAGCCCCAGTCCAAGCAGAGAGCAGAAAGAAGAACATTCCTAAAACAAGCTCATTTGAGATAGCTGGAATTCTGGCAGGAAACAAAATGAGCTGAAACAAATGTCAGCTCATTTAATACACAACTCAGAAGAAGAGCCTGAGCCAGATGATCAATGGTGTTTGAGAGCATTGGCATATTCCACCAGAATCCTCTAAAATAATCACTCACAGTAACTCTGTGACAGTGGATGATGTCTGAGAAGCATAACTGAAAATCACTGAGCTGAAATGAACCTGAACCTGAGCCAAAACCAGAGCAAATCACTGTCTATCAAGAACCAAAGGTGAAACTGAACTTCTAGTGTGAAATCTTAGTAGAATTCCCTTGTGTCCTCCCTTTCCGGTGTCAGACATCCATGAAGGACTGGCTCAAACAGCTCCAGTGTAGCAAGGGAGCAGCCTGGCCCTGGGTGATGTGAGACTGGCTGTCCTAAAGGTCACGGATTTGCTCAGGGTACCCGTCGAGGCTCACGGGAGTATTGACACTGACGTACAGGGTACACGAGGCTGCCTGTGACTCCTGCAGGTCTTAAAAGAGGAGTTACACTAGGGCTGGAGGTGTGGATGGGATCCCCGCGGGCAACGCTAAGCAGGGGTCATGGCTCTGCTTCTGCAAGGCTGCTGTGAGACCTGGTTACTGCTCAGGGTGCTGGTGTTGCAATTGTTCTAAGATGGAATCTTGGCTGGAAGAAAAGATATGGGCCATATGCTTTTCTTCAGCACAGTGTAGCAGAACGACTCAGATCCACAGTGCCTCACAATGGCTTTGAGGAAAGCTTGTGCAGGCAGGAGAATTAAAATGTAAATTCAAGTTTGGCAGCTCAGTTGCATGCTTGCACTCTGCTGGCCAGTACCTTTATCTGTTGCTTCTTTGCTCCCCACTCAGAACAGCACATTTCTGCTATTTTAGATCTAGTTTTTCAGTATTCTGGGGTTATGGCACTTCATAGCAGGAAGAAGGTATAATTTTAGCATATTTTAATTTTTATGCCATGGTCTCTCAATCTGCCTCCTTATCTCCTTTTGTTCTTTTTTTCTTAAGCAGAAAGGCAACAGAAATCAGGCACTGAGGAAAATGAATACTGCTCCCTGACAACAAAATCTAGAGCCAACTGTTGCAGTCAGTTTCAATTTGCATTCTCTGGTGAAACCCTGAAGCTTACTGGGACATGGAAACACACAGGCTAGAGCAATTTATGATCATGCCCGTAGCTACCGCCTTTTTTTTTTTAACTTTTTTTTTTTCTTGCAGTTGTTTAAAGGAAATGTTGGCAGAGATGCAGTCTTCTGCCAAATATATGTAGCCTTTAAGATGTTCACATGCAGGATGAATTCTCAGTCCTGAGTGAGGAGAAGAGGGCACATTTCTCATGCCCTGCTGGGAAACAATACAAATTCAATGCCAGCTTGCACAGACATCTCAAATCTCCGTCCTAAGTCCCTCCACAAATAAATACATGAACCACTTTGCACAGTTTGCCTATTCTTGCCTCGCTTTGGACATAGTTAATGACTTAATGCTGATTTTTGTTGATTATTGTTTTGCATTTTGTACTGTAGTATTGTTTGACTTTTTTCTTTGTGTTGCACAGCAGGAGAGTGAATTTCGTGATCCAAATACATTCCTCCTCATCTGACACCTGACATTAACTACTGGGAGAGGCCATAATAAAAACACAACGTGAGTTGTACCATTACAGCCTTGGTAATGGCTTCAGAGGGCTGAACATATTTAAATGATTGTATTCAAAGACACTCAGAAGATAAAGCCTCTGGTTTTGACAACAGAAATACTGGTTGAAAGCGTTACCTCCCTTTTCTTCAAAATTTATGACATTGTCATTAAAATCAGCATCTTTTGCAAAGGACAGTAGGGAGAAAGTGTATTTAGGTGAAGGAATAGAGGAAAGGACAAAAAGGAGGGAATAGAACTTGTCACCGTGAATTAATAAGCCAGAGAACGAATGTTTTGGCAGTAGTGCTTAACTGAAACCAGCATCAAATAGTCACTGTGAAGAACTAATAAACATTTTAGCACTCACCAGTGAGGTGCTAATGAAATTGTATGTGTGTTTTTGTGTCCATAAGGCAGAAGCAATCAAAAACTAAATATTAGATAGCTAATTAATACTATTCTTAATGAAAAAATTGGTTCCTTTTGGTCGTGTTATCAGGCAACAAAAATGTAGACTCATAAGTAAGTTCATAGTCTGATAGGCACAAGATACATCACTAAAAGAGAAAAAATTAAAGAAAATCTAGTTGTACTCTAGACAACCCTATTTATTAAAAAAAATATGTATTCAAAATTAGGTAATGATTTTATTGTGCTTAATAAGGGAGTCAAAAAAACCCTGTAAGTTCCAAAATACCTTGTGACTGGATTATTTGTTACAAGACACCAAGATATTAACGATTTCACAGAATATCATAAAAAGACTCAAATATTTTCATGATTTTCAACGATATATAATTTCAGTTTTTTAGTGAGTTAAGCTGTCATTTGGATCAACAAGTATTTAGAAAATTCATCTGTAGTCTCAACACATTTGCAAACACATAACTGCAAATTTTTCTTTGAGTTATGCATCCTCACCCATTTGGAAAGAAGATTACATGTGCTTAACTATGGATCCCTTTCCCTTACTTTAGACATGCAATTTTAAAAGTTTTTTCAAAGTAACAGGTTATTGGTGTGTTATAGGAAGAAACCAAAACATCATCTCAAAGATGTGATCTAAAAGCCTGGTGTTCTCTTCATTGCATTCCAGCTTTCCAAAGACTTCAGATCTTGTCTTCTCTTCTTATAGACTTGGCGAAGTTTTATATACGGTTCTAGGAACCAGGAATCTGGTATCTGAGAACCATCTTTCCATAGCCTTCCCAGGAGGACTATTTTACTTAATAGCAGGTACAGCTCATATATAGAAAAGTGTGGGAAAGCCTCTAACTGGAATCCTTTCTTAGCTGAAGACTTTGTTCTACAAATTACCCATGTTTGGATATTTGTCTAACCATCTTCTAAAATACCTTTCAATCTTGTTTTAACTTTTGTATATGCAGCTATCTGTCTCTCCTGTTTCAAGGCTGCATAAAGAATGCTCTAGTTAGAATCAAATCTGGAAATTGATTCACAGTATGTGCAGATACTGTCAAAGCAGAAGATGTTCTTAAAGTGTCTGAACTTCCTAATTTGTTCTGCAGAGCCAGTTTAAATACTTCTGAATACATGATCTGAAACACTTGGTCTTGATGACTGGTATTGATGAAACCTTGAGTAGAAGAAAAAAAAAGCCCTTAACGCAGAACACTTCCCCAAGTGTAGCAACAGACGAACACAACACAAGTCAGTTGTGCTGGACTTGCTACTTCATTTGCTGATAACAACTAGAGCAAGACACTTCACTGAATGGTATAAAAAACTCTACAATAAACAGTTCAGGAATAGCCTGCCATGAAGAAAAATGCTTTTTCTGTCTCAGGAAGCAGAACTCTGAAAGACACAATGGCTAGATTGTAAGTATTTGCTGCTAGAATGCTGAAAAATAATAATAATAGTACTCATAATAACAATAATAATAATGTTCTTCAATCCTTGGTTGCCTTTACCGCTTGTGCTTGGCCTCAGTGATACTTGACAACAAAGGGATACCTTATACAGGCAAGTATTTTAAAGGTAACACTTCCTCAACACACAGTTCACACTTTGCCACTGTTCAACTTAGCGGTCCTTCAGCTTTCATGTTATGTGAAGTATAGCTAATGTGCTTTCCTAGAGATCATTTGCTGCTCTGTACATTTTATCCAGCTGATCTTTTCAGAAGAGCTTTTTTCAAAGCTCTGTTCATTCTCATTGCCTCAGTCGTATCTCAGTTTAAGAAACAAACACAGGACCCTGTCTTTGGGGAAGCAGATTTTGCTGCCCTCTTATATTTAAGCTTTTTCACACTAGGAAACCTTCCATAAAGAGAGGAACTGGTACTGCTTTTTAGATTGCTCTGGGTCTTGGCCCATGTCCTTGTTCAAGCCCCAGCTATAAGTGAATTCTTACAGCTGCTTTAAGTAATTGAGAATCAAAATTTAGAAGTGAAATGCTGATACCACCTTCCCCATTACAGCATTTAGCTGCTTCTGTCATGAAGCAATCAGCCGTGTATTGTAAGTGATTGTGTTGTGAGCCTCTCTGATCTAAACATGTGTTAGCTTAAAATATCAATTCAATTGCAATGCATTATGCTCTGCTCAGAAAACCCATCTGGCTCCAAAGGCTGCTGCCACAGGATGTGCTGCTGCTGCGAAGCCAAAGGCTTGTTTCTGCCCTTGTTTGCACTGCTCTGCCTCTCAAGGCATGGCATTGAAATAGCTGAAAGTGAACCACCCCAGAGCAGGTGTGGGAATGAGTCAGCCAGGTGTATGGCTACATCATGCAAATTTCTCAGCTTGTTTTCCCACTTTTGCTGCTACACTCATTATCAAGGAAGTGAAAGAAAACTCCTCAAAAACAGAGAACACCTTTGGATTTCTTTTTGAGAAAATGATTGTAACCCCTTTTCTTTCCTACTGAATCACCATTCATGACACTTTCAGGCATTTCTGAGACATCTCTTTAAAACAAGACTGACTCCATAGGAGTGGAAAGTAAAATCACGCTTTTTAAAGGAAATGCCAAGAAAAAAGATATAAAATATTCATCCCCTGCCAGAATCTCTTTTTACTGCAAATGATTTTAGTGTCTACTGTGCTTGCAGGTGAAAATACCTCATTGAAAACCTCTAGATGAGAGTACCGGTCTCATAGCGTGAGAGAGATCTGCTGAGACTACAGTGGGTCTGAAGAAAAGGCACAGGGAGCCATTTTCAGTCTACTCTTGCCTTGGACTTATGTTGCACATTTTCTGCCTTCTGCTGAGAAAACCAGGACAGAGCCCAGTTACTGAGGAAAGCAGTCATGTTTTGAGCTGTATTTAAGGATGACAAGCGGCTATGAATATACAGAGAGTAAATGCTACCATGTCACTTAGGGTCAGGATCAAGAAGATCACCAGAGCTCAATTTTTTTTATGGCTTTGGGGCATCTTACTTATTAATTATTCGTTACCAAGAGTGACTAACCTAGGAGTTCAATGGCACAGGAGACCTGGGAAAGACCCAGCTTAACTAGATGGTGCACGAACAGCTCTTTCCCATCTATCTATCTATCTATCTATCTATCTATCTATCTATCTATCTATCTATCCATCCATCCTTCCATCCATCCATCCATCCATCCATCCATCCATCCACCTTTCTGGTTATAATGAATGACTCAATACATTTATCCACAGAGAAGGAAGGAAAATACGAGAGCACCAAAGGCACTCATTAAAACCTGAAAATAGCCTGGAGTTGTGTAAGCTTTCAGAGGGCTTTGACTCTAGGGTGGCAGCAGACGGCTGAAGGAGGGGTACACACCGTCGTTTGCTTGCCCCTGTGATGGGGACGACAGCACAGCTCATGAAACAGCCCTTGAGCTACTGCGGATTTTAGTACAGCATAAAGCATGAGATGGGGGTTAGTTTATTTAATTTTGCAGACTGAAAACTGCAGCAAACTGGGAGGTTTTCGTGAGTCACTCTGTTGTCCCCACTGCCGGGGACACGGCATCAGCCTCGCTCAAAGCGATACGGCAGCTGGCAGAAGGGGTTTGCTGCTGCTGATCTCTGCTACACGTGAGCCCTGAAAGCCCCGTGGTCCCAGGGTCCAGCACCTGCAGGATGCTCCCAATCAGTCCCTGGGCTGCTCTCTGACCCTGCCTCAGGGTTCCTGGGTCCTCCTGGTTTCACTGGGTAGGAGCTCCAGGGAAGTTGCAACTGTCAGAGCTCCTGCAAAGCTCTGTGACAATCCTGGATGGCTGCTAGAGGATGACAGGGAGCACTACTTGTGGCTGTGCCAGGACAAGTCACACTGAGGTATGATTCAATTCACACTTTTTACTCAATTATGTGAGTATGGAAGAATTCCTCTGCATCTTGAAATGTCCACAGGGTGGGAAAGAACATGCAGAGGCAGTGTCTATTAGTTATAAGTGCCTGGGATCAGTAGTAATTCAGTAACCTCCTACCATGAGATTCTTCCTGCCCAAGCTATTGAACTCCTGAGAGCACACTGACCACCCATGCACAAATGATTTGCTAAAAGCTCCAGTCAAAACTAAAACTAGAAATTCTCTCTTCGGCTGTAACACAAAAGCCATTAATGATTGTTTTTAAACTGTATTCATTATATACAGAGAACAGAATACAGTTTATTTCTTTATTAACTGATGCACTGTGAGAAATAACACCCACTGGAAAAAGAAAAATATTTTAAATTCATTTTCATTATCATTTGGTTAGGAAACGAAAAACTAATAAAACACATTTAATAGGTTTGTATCCCCATTAGGTTGGGTAGAATGTCATGCTTAACACAAAAGACAGCTACTTAATACCTTTTTCTAAAACAATGCTCCTACAAATTCCGGCCCAGCAAGTAGATTTTATTAATTAAAACAGTTCCACTGAGTTCAATGAGAAGGTGCCCACAGGGGTGACCCTCCTATGCCTAACTGGACCTTTTGTTTGAGTCTCATTGTAACGCTGGTTATTCACTAATACTTGCAAAACTCTGAGCGCAAAGCAAAACAGTAATGGGTTTTGTTTATATTTGCAGTTTGATACTCACCTAACACTCAGCTGAAAAATACTAATAGGTATAAAACAAGTTATAGATACTAAATCCCATACAAATTCCATCATTTGTAGTATATCCTGTACACAACTAAACTTGAATGTCATGTGAGGCACATTTTAAAACATGCATTACCACTTTGACTTGCAACTTGCGGCTAAAATCACTCTCAACAGAAAGGATTACTTTTCTGGTAAATTTTGGCCAAAAAAAAAGTAATTTTGCAGATTAACAAACTAACATGCACTAACATGCACTAGCAATGAAAATGACAGAAAATTTTCAGATCTGTGTTTTCGGCGTGAAGCTAGACGTGCACTCTGGCTCTGTGACTGAAGCTTTAAAGGTCACTGCATGATGAAGAATTCACACTAATTCTTATCTCTGAGGTATTGTGCAGTCTTTGGGTAAGACACAATCACGACTAAAATTTCTCACTGCTATATTAGACACAGGAAAGCTTTTTCTGTGCCAAGCATGCATCACTTTTTTCCCCATCCCTGAGCAAATGTAACAGTCATAAAAAACACAGGAACCCAAAATGAAACTGGAAATTTTTTCCTTGGTAAATTCACTTTTAGCACAACAAAAAGGGAGCAGAAGGATATGCTACCAACTTTCTGACATTCCCCAGAAAATAAAATTCAGTGTGTAGGCAATATATCACGCTTGCAGAAACTAAATGCACTACTTTGTGTCTCAGGCTGTCTTTATCACTATGTATACATTAGCAGTTTTGTGAAGGCACTATTAAATATAAAAACCTGTAGATAATGTGAAAATAATTTTTGTTGGGTTTTTTTGCCATTCACTGCAGCAGTAAAGAATTTCTTTTCATAATACCTCCAGGCTCATAACGCACTTTAAGCCTGGATCCATCAGAGCGGAGAAGCTGATCCACAGGAAAGAAGGGCTGCCTTGCAGAGGGACCTCAGAAAACTGAGAGGAATGACAAAAAGACTTAAAAAAGCAAAGGAAAACTCTCGCATGTTGATATCATTTTGGGCCACCAGTACTGGAAATACTTTCACAAACTGGAGCGAGGCCAGTGAAGGGCCACTGAAATAACAGAACCATAGAATGGTCCTGTCACTACATGCTCTTGTAAATGGTCTCTCTCCATCTGCCTTGTAGGCCTCCTTTGGGTACTGAAAGACCACAATTAGGTCACCCTAATTCTGTGCTGAGCAATCCTAATTCTCTTATCTTTTCCTTGTAGGAGGGCTGCTCCATCCCTCTGGTCAACTTGATGGCCTCCTTTGAACTCACTCCAACAGGTCCATGTCCTTCTTGTGCTGGGCACCCCAGAGCCAGGTGCAGCACTCCAGGTGGGGTCTCACCAGAGTGGAGTGGAGGGGCAGAATTGCCTCCCTTGCCCTGCTGGCCACGCTGCTTTTGACCCAGCATGGGATATGGTTTGGTTTTCTGGGCTGTGAGTGCACATTGCTGGGCCATGTCCAGCCTCTTATCCACCAGCACCCTCAAGTCCTTCTCGTCAGGGTTGCTCTGGATCTGTTCATCCCTGAGCCTGTGTTGATACCAGGGGTTGCCCTGACCCAAGTGCAGCACCAGCACTTGGTCTTGTTAAACCTCATGGGATTCCCATTAGCCCACTTCTTGAGCTTGTCCAGGATGAGCATGTCTTGAGCTTGTCTGGATGGCATCCTGTTCTTCAGGTGCGGCAACTGCACCACTCAGCTTCACGTCATCTGCAAATTCGCTGAGGGTGCACTCAATCCCTTCGTCTGTGTCATCAGTGAAGATATTAAATAACACTGGTCCCAATATGGACCCCTGAGGAACACCACTTGTCACTGATGTCCATCGGGATCTTGAGCCACCGACCACTACCCTCTGACCATCCAAGCCCTTTCTTGTACATTTAACAGTCTCCTCATCAACTCCATCTCTCTTCAATTTAGAGAGAGGGATGTTGTGGGGGAGCACGTCAAAGGCTTTACAGAAGCCCAGGTATATAACATCTGTAACCCTTCTCTTGTCCACTTATAGCCACAGTGTTAAGGGCTAGAGCACACGGCCTGAGCTGGGTTTGTGTAGCCTGAGGAAGGACTGGTAGAGAGGCCTGTGAATCAAGAGGAGAGATCTAATTGCCATTTTCTCCTGCTAAAGGAGAATTATACAAGACCCTCAAACTTTTCTTAGAGGCACACAGTAAAGGAGTCAAAATCGCAGCAAGGAAAAATCTGATTTGCTGTAAGAAAAGAGATTTTTGCCAGAGTCGTGAGCACTGGTACAGTTCACCCAGAGAGGCTGTAGGCTTTGCATCCACAGAAGTACACAAAACTCAAAGAAACATGGCCCTGAGGAACCTGATTGATTTTTGAACATTTGTGCTTCCAGAAAGGTTTGGACCAGACAATTGATTGAAGACCCTTTGAGGTCAAAGGTCTTATTTTTTCATTCTCTGACAAGATATTTTATCTCTCAATCAATACGAGCTGGTAAAACCACCCAGAGGTGAGATTATCAGCTTGGTACTTGAACAAGCTGCATCAAAAAGCCTTGAGAAACCAATCTTTAATTTATATTCCTGTGCAAACATAAGTTTATAAAACCACTTATAATTCTTCTCTTTCAGACTGGCATAATACTTCTTAAGTATGAAAAAATATGTACCTAGAGTTGTGTTCAAATATATAAATGTATGACAAGATTTTTCAAAATTTGGTGAAGGAGGCACCTACCTACTATCTTTGGTAACCAGCTGATTTATTGAGACCTTCCAACAGGTTTTTGAAGCTTGACTACAGACATCTCTACCTGCAAATGTAACTAGGATAGCTAATGTGAGAAGAATGAGGAAAAAAAGAGTGGCAGTAAAATGTATACTAAATCTTCTTAATACTGTTTTTAATGACTTCACTTTTTTCTGTTAAAATTACATATGCAGATTTCAAGCTGGTATGTCAGGAAGCCCTACTGCAGTTCACTCAGAATGACCTGAATAGTTTACTCATTTTCCTGTGATGTAATGAGTGGAAAAAAAAATGGGCAATGAGTGGCCAAGTTTCACAAATGACATTTTTTGCATCATAATGCAAACTCACATTAATATGTCTATATAGTGCTGTGTGATCCTCTGGTCTTTTTATGGCCAGTTAATAGGTAATAAACAAGGATAAAGATATCAGCATAAACTCAGTAAAAAAATAAAGTCACCGGAACATATTATTTATGAAAAATGTTTGATGCAGTTCCTCTCATTTCTAATGTTGTTGGAGGAATCAGGGTTATTTTACTAAAGTTAAACAGAAAGAATAAAAATGCTCACTAGTAACTTTTCTGATTGACTTTCAGAGGTTAAGGTCCTGTAAAATGAATTTGTTAAGAAACAACACCGTAACTCTGCCAACTCCTTATCTTCCTGACAACACCTGTGTACATTTCCTCTTTTGCATTTAAAGGTTGTATTGATGTATCATACTTTTAGATAGATGAATGGACAGGGACAGGACATCAGGAAACACAGGAAATAAACACAGAACATAAGGCCTTACAGGGTTACAAAAAGAACTATAGGGTTACAGAAATACCATGGACTCATAATCACTCCCTGGACATGGGTGCTGAAAGGGAGCTGGTATTCAGAAAAGATGGGGATAATGGTAAAAGTGGTGTGTGTGAATGGAATGACAGCAGGATGTTTCAGAAAGAGTTCCCTGATAAAACAGATTCTGTTTGCATACAAAATCACTTTGGGGAAAGATAGTGGGTAGTTTTTAGAGTCTGCCATAGAATTCCAGAGTTAAATTTGGATATGGATTGAGATGTTCAAACCATTATTACAGGGAGAAATTCTGCACAGAATTGTCTCATTATGGCAGCCTCTGATGTGTCAGATATAGGTTGGAGAACAAGTGCTGCTGAAAGCAGCCCAGATATTCTGGAGTGTGACAACTGACAGCTTTTCTGAGAGCAAGCAGAGAGAATTCTTTCTAAACTTAGTTATGGAAAGTATAGAGGTTGTTACAGGACATTTAATTGTAGCAAAATAGCATTGGATCACATAAATGCTGGTTTAATTTCTATAAAATGGAGGGATAAACATAAATAGATCTGTTAGTAAGCCAAACAGAATTTTAGAGAAATGAGTGAAGGCAGCAGAAGTTTGTTGTTCTGTTCCCCACTTCTCTGTGGGGGAGACTTGGATTTTCTTTGAGGCAAAGCACAGAAGGATTTCTGGAGTTTTTGAATACTGAAAACCAAAAACTTCTGGAAAAAAGCCTAAAAACCTACCTCAGAACTGGTTCTTTGATGGAAATGAAAAAAGGGTGATGAGCAATAGAGGTTGCGCTTTATAGGATGATTTTCCACAAGGGCTCTTGAAATAAGAGCTCAAAGACAGAGCCAGCTGATAAGAAATAAGAACAGAAATGAAATCTGCATTACTGTAGATGGAAGCAAAACTCAAAGCTCCTTGTTTTCACCCAATGCAACCAAAACCTCTCTGTCTCAGGATTCAGAATAAGCCAGTGTATGAAATCCTGCGGTTGGTGAGAAGCATCTTAAGTATCTCCCCTTAGAACTGGTGCTATGTGACTGAAAAGGAGGCATTTCACAAGTACCTGGCTGAAGCAGGACTACAGTGTAGGCTTCCATATGACACAAGGCTTTAGAACAGCTTTTAAAGCAATAACTAACTGATAACAAAGGTAAATATAGAACCATAGGATGGCTCGGGTTGGAAGACACCTTAGAGATCATCTAGTTCCAACCTCTCTGCCATGGGCAGGGGCAACTTTCAGGAACATCAGATTCCCTAAAGCCCTGTCCAACCTGGCCTTGAAACATGAAAGTGTATGAAAAATAATGGATACGTTAAAAATGAAGCAGATCATAAGAGAGCCACAGAGTCTAGAATAGCTCTATATCTTTCTTTTATAACCCCTTTCTCAACAAGTAAAGTGTGGCAGATCTAATCTATCGAATGGCAGAATGGTGGCTACAATGCTAATGGGAAAGTACTTGAGAGGTTAGGGAATAGTAGAAGAGAAATAAGGCAAGTAAAGGAACTAGTTAAAGAAAGATACTGTAGATTATGTTGAAATACTAAGAAAGAACCCTTGAGTTGGAGTAGAGTTGCTGTTATATTTTCCAATACTGATTACGCCTGGAACCAATCTTGTCTGAATACTTCTCTTAATGACCTTTGTTTAAAACTTGATGTACTAGTAAATATTTAGGAAATATCGTCAATGTAGGAAAGGAGAGTGATACGCGGAAAAATCAGGGGCACCTCGCAGGCTGGAAAATCAGAAAAGAGATGAAATTTCATTACATGAATTTAGTTTCTAACATTTTTTTTAATGTAATTGAAGCCTCATCAGAGTGACATGACACCAGAAGAGCCTGTGTGTTTTAAAGGATTATGAAATAACTAGGATTAACTAGTGCAATACGTGAGTGAACAGGGAATTACAACCCTAGATCATACCTAGTGAGATATTGTTGCCATTAGAAATATGGGAGCTCTGGATAAATGTCATCTGGGGTCTTCTGTGCAGTCTTGGTCGTCTGTATATACCAAAGATGAGTTTGGACTGGGACTGATGAAGAAAAAGTCTATGAAGAGAATTCAGAACCTCTCATGAGATGAGAGAATGCACAGCAGGAGGAATGAAACTTACTTTCCCATCAAAGTATTTGTTATTCCCTAATCCCATTTGTCACTCACAATAGTCCCACTGGGCAGGGAAAAGCAGTGCAATTCCTTGTCTGGAAGGATGCATATTTGGGATGACTGATGGCTGGTATGTAATAAAAAAAAAATCGGCTGAAGTCTGACTACTCTTCCCTGTAGTGGAGGCTCTCTTTTCTAAATTTTTTAAAAAATCATAATTATTTTTATTTACTTTTTCCTTTGTATTTACTGCTTTTTTCACAACATTTGAAAAACTGTAATTATCTTTGACATGTTGGCTATTCTCTTGTACTTGATTGAAATATTGCGATGGATCAGAAGTTCTTAAAAGCAGGACTGAAGGACAGAAATGGGCTATATAATTGTATGAGCCCCATTTCCTTAGGGAACGATTGTGAAAACAGGGATGACACAAGAATAAATATGGACAGACTGCTGATAAAATTAAAAAGCTAGGACAGGCATCAGCAGGTCTCTATCAATCAAAGAATTAAACTTTCAACTGGTATATTAGATACTAAGGGTATAACTTGTTTTAAGATTGTAATCAGGTTATGAAATGGATTATATGACATGATTGCCTTCAGGAAGTCCTCTCGTGTACTGTCAGAAACAAGGGTATGCTAATATGATGGCTCTATCTTAATGAGCACAAGATAACATTTTTAAAATTTGCAAAAGGACCTGTGGATCAGTTCAATAGCCATTTGCAGAAAACACATCTACTCAGTAGTATATCACACCTGTTGATCCTTGTCACTGGAAATTTGTTTTGCCCAGTTTCAAAGAGAATCTATAACTATAGGTGGCTCTGTTTTAGTTTCTCTCTGGAAAGGCTGGGTGCTGGACTGCAGTGGTGCAGAACCTTGACAACACAGAGAAAAGTAACGGCAGCTTGCCCAGAACTCAAGTGCTGCACCTTATTTCCATACAAATATACATTGAATTGTATAAGATATTGCATCAGAATTCTTTTTATTTATTTATTTTTTTATTTATTTATAGTGCACTGCAAATGTAGGCAGCATTTTACAGAGCAATCCAAAACTGCTGTAAAGGTAACAAGAAAAGAAAAGCCGTGCCAAAGCATAACGTTGTCCACACAAAAAAATTGTAGACTTAAATGGTTTTCAGTTTACTGTGCTGATATGGAAAGAGTCTGAATTCCTGATGCACAGTGGTGAGCTTTGCCAGAAGATTTTTTTAATGAACTAGCTAACAACATAATTTGCTTCTGCCAGATAAAGTTAGGACCTATCAGCCATGTCATAAACTGCTATCAAGTCTCTGAGCTGCTTCTTCAGCTCAGGCAGGAGCAGCAATTTGTTTGGAGTAGAAGGATTGGAGAATGATGCTTGGTGGCACTGTGAACTTTTGTACGCTGGCTGTGGTGTCAGCATATGAACAGTATAGGGTGTCCCCAACAGAGTTCGTAGAAAATAGGAAAATATTTGGCCAGGGAGATTTCCTGGAAATGCATTTTCAGCAGAATCCAGTAGCTCTGTTGTGTGTGGTGACTTCAATGAAACTTGATGAATTTATAAATGGGTCTGAACTTTTCATTTTGCTTCTGCACTACTGTCAGTCTCCATTAAGATATGCAGCTTTATATGACATAAACTTTGATTAGACTTTGATTAAACTTTGATAGAGACTTTGATTAATAGCACTGTACAGAGAAGCCAGAACAAACCCCCCAGGGGCTGATGAAGAAAAAATTGTGAATGTAGTAAACAGGAATGAGAAGCTAATCTATAATTTAAGCAATGTGTTAATTAATACAGTATAAATAATGAAATCTGTGGTAAATCCAGGGAGTAATCCTTTCTATCTGCTCATCTAGGTGTAGTTAGAACACCATACCCTTGAATAGGAAAGTAGTATCTGTATGATAACCAACGAGAGTTTCTTTCCAATCAGATGGTCAGCAGGATTTTTTGCTTGCTGGTGTTTACTCATTTTAAGATGAGAAGCCTTTCTAAAATCAAATGGCATAGTGGGAAAACCAAAGTAAGTAAAAGGAGAGTGCCAAGGGATGACTGCTTGGATGGGCAGGGCAGTCTGTGGGCAGGATTCCAAGATGAGGTGCCACACAAAGGGTCAGCCCTGACCTTCCTTATCTACCCTGATGCTGTGTCCTCCCTTGCCTCCCCAGGGCTGGCATTACCCATTGTGTGACATCCCCCTGTCCCTGTGCTCAGAGCAAAAGCAGGAGAAACAGACTCCTATGAGGAAAAGAGGAAGGAATTACTTAGTTCAAGGCACATCAGTCAGCCTTCTAGAGAGTAGATATTTCATCAAATTCAAAGGAATCACCAGAGTGGAAAAGGTGGAGGTAACAGGGGCATTAGCACAGCTCCAGTTTAGTCCACTGTCAAACTGAAGTTGTTTATCTTCTGGAGAAACTGAGAAATCATCACTGGGAAATCATCAGCTTCCCCCAAAAGCACTTTGACTCCTTCCACTCAGGTGGGACCTGTCTGCTGGCTGTAGGCAGAATAAGAATGAACATTGCCTCTAAATGTGCCAATTTTGATGAAATCTTAAAGAAGAATCAGATTTTTAGATAATAATTTAGCTATTGTTTTATTAATACTCAGATATCTCTGGACGAGGATGCAGAAGAGAGATGTCACTCCATAATGACTGTCGACGGCCTCCTGCACAAGCCTTGCTCGGCTGCAGGGTCATGATAGGATGGTACACAATCCTTGCTAGAAGCTTACACTGCAGTTTTTAAGTTCATGCTTGGGGAGCCCAGGCAAGTGCTAAAGGATCCCTGTGGTGCATCCTCTGGGCTTTTGAAGTGGTCCTAACTGCAGTGCATGGGAGTTTGAGAGGGAAGGTTTTGCAAACATTGCACAATATTTCTTATGATCCCCATAAGGATGCATGTACATGTCTGCACGTATTTCTTACCTTGATTAGCAGGGCTTAGTCACTGAAATAAGAAATAATCTGAACCAAGCCAACACCCATTACAAAACTTGGACCCTTCAGTAACGCTGATAGCATTCTCCTGTTGGGAATGATGTTGTTTTGTTGCACTTGGAATTGAAAATATAGAATTTCATAAATAAAAATACTTAAAAGTTTTTCTTGCAGTCATTAATGGATTAATATTTGAAATACCCTGCTTACAGACCATTCATTTCCCATGCCAAATCTGTGGTTTGTGAAAGTAGTATACTTTTAAGAACATGGACTAGTGATGTCACTTAACAATTCTCATAACTTTGTCTTGTGGGACAGAGAACTAAAAGAACAACTATAAAAAACAAGTAGCATTCTCTAAACAAAGTAAATCAATCAAACACCCTGTTTATTGATCCATGTTAGGAATCTCTCTAACAGTCTCAGTGAGTGGACAGCTAGCTGAAGCAGATACCTTATGGCTGGGCCTTTTAAAGCACCCATTTGTAGCATGATACCACTGAGAGAAATTATGCTCTTCTTATGCAGCCTCACATTTAATCCACCATCCTATGGTGCAATGCATTATCCTTATCATTTCTTTAAGAAAGGAGAGAGAACAGAGAAAGGATTTTCATGGCTGGCAAGATGGTAAAACATATCAGCTCTTATCATGAGAGTATAATGGTACTACTGTTTAAGAAAATACTACAACCTTGTTTGATTCTCTTGTTTTTTTTTAAACGGATCCTTTTCTCTGTGGAATTTGGAAGAAAATGGGGGAAGAGAGCATAAGTAAATACCTTCAACCTTCTCAGATGAAATCCATAATTATAGTATTACTACTTTCTGGCTTCTGGTTTCTGATACTGAGAGCTGATATCACAGAGCTGATTGTAGGCTGCAGGAACCATTTTTGCCTTTTAAATTGAAGCATTTAAGGTCTTCTCTAATTAACAACCACTTGCAGAGTGTAAGTAGGCTTAGTGCCTACTCACCAGGCACGTTTCTCAGAGACAGATCTGTTATTGCACTAAAATGAGGTTGAGAGGCATTCTGTATTAATAGTTTATGAAGATAGCTAGATTACAGCTGACCATAGAGTATTCTGTCTATGTTCTTCTCCTAAGTCTCTCTCTCGGCTTTCTTTTCCTGGGGAGACAAATCTTGAAGTGATAATACCTTCTCCTCAATGATAATAGTTTAAACTTTTTGGTGTGGGACATCATCATTTTGAGAAATAGCTGTAGGAAGTGCTTAGACAAACTTCCTTGTACAGAGCACCAATTAATTAAAATAGAAACTTTGGGGTTTTTTTCCCATTAAGGTGGCAGAGTCTAACAAAACAAAAACACAGGAAGAAGGACAGCTCTTCATTACATGACAGTTCAGAGCTCTGTAAAGGTAAAGCCTCTGATTTATCCACAGGAAACTGCCCAGGATCAAGATCTTCACACCGTTACCCACTTTGTGCCCAGTCCTTTTTTACCCAATCAGACTCACTGCATGTTACTCATAATAAGCTAACCAGTTCCAAAATTTTCTCGGAGCAAGGTGCTGTCAAATTTTCATCTTGTACAATGGCAAGAACACGAGCTTAAAACAAATGACAAAAATTCTGCGTTTCCTTCCTCCCTCTGTCCCTCTGATTCTTCCCTCCTCCCTTCACTCCTCACTGCCTCACGACATTTTTGTCACCTTCTGGATCCCAAGATCTCATTCACTTCATTCCCTTGCAAAAAAAATTCTGTCCAGGTGCAGCCATAAAGCAAAACAACGGCACAATACAAAAGGACAACTGTCAGGTAGCCAAAAGCAGCATGAGAAAAGCAGTAGTGAATGAGACATTCTAAGACCTGTATCACAGACTGACAAAGCCATATAGCAGGACATATGCATGCATTCACCATTTTAAAGGAGTAACAATGCTTGCTGAAAGCATCAACCTTAGAAGGAAACCCAGAGTGTGAAGGAATGAGTACTGCTCGAGAGATGGTTTGCATTATTTCAGATAACCACAGCAGAGAATTGATGGGCATAAACATTGGCACTTTCTTCACAGAATTGCTGCTATCTCCTATGTCTCCTGTTTTGCATAATGCCATATGAACCTCATTACTGCAGTTTGCAGGGTTTTGAACATTTACAGAAAAAAGCATAGGGAGAAGAGCAATAGTTTGATTGATGCAATTTTCACATTGGCCCAGTGGATAATCAGAAGAGCTCTTTTATTACAAGGACATGCAGAAAGCAAAACATTATAAATCCTACCCACGACCCAGGGCCATTAAAAAAGGCTAAAAAAACCTCTAATAACACAGGATTTCTTGACAGTGTTATTGTTAACAGCTAAATAGCAGCTAGCAGGCAAGATCTGCACTTATGCCAGGACTACAAGGCACACGGCAGTTCGAAAGAAGGATAAATATGTATGTGTGGAAATTACCTCTTCCAAAAATTATAAAAAATAAATAGATTAAATGAACCCCTACCTTGGAGAGCCTGGAGTGTACGAGTCTGTACAACAATACAGAGTTGCAGGACCAGCTGTGGTGCACTTTCCAGAAAGGTGGCTAGCAAATGCAGCATACTCACATCTGCATACTCATACACCATTTTCCAATAAAACCGCCATCTGTCATTCTCTCCACTCTGTCGACTCCGGATACCCAAGTACATCGTGTGAAAATACCTGGAAATGAAAGAGAGTGGTTATAGAAGGGCAGAATGATATTTTACGGGTTATAGTTCTGCTTGCAAATACTATTTTGTTGAATGTACTTCAAAATAGTGAACATTTATTTAAAAAGTTTGTTGTATTTCAATTTATAGTAGTTGAATTGATAAGAGTAGATTAAACTGAAGACAAGACTAGCCTTCATAAGGCCATTAAAAAAGGTTAGCATTGTCTTATTTGTTAAATAGTATTTCTTTCAAGGACTCAGTTTTCTAATTTGAAATAAAAGGGTGATATATCGATTACATGGCCTTCCTCAGAGGTTTTTCAAATAATGAGGGGAACAAAGCTGACTCTTAAATGAGAACCTGCAAAGAACTAATCGTCTTCTGCATGGCTCTGTTAGGACTTGGAGGACCACCTGCACTGCAAGTCTGGGGTGGTTTTAGCCTGGAGCTCTGCCACGCCTGAGCCTATTGTCCTGCTTTTCCACCCATATAACGCACTGAGTACCATATTCCAGATACTGCCCATATATATAGTGTTTTTTTCCTCATCGTTTGATTATTTTAGTTGTAGAGAAGATGTAGCTGTGAATTCCTATTTTAGGAGGTGTGGAGATCTGGCTGTGGGTTCCCTTGGAGATCAGAAATGACTCACTATGGTAGCTCCCATGCAGCAGTAGCAGTAACAAGCAGCAGGAGCCAGGAACCCACCAGGCTGCTGCTGGTCCCAGTAGTAACCAGCAGATAAAGGGAGCAGTAGTCAAAGCACGTCAGCTCTTGTGGCCTGTGCAATCATCAGGAAAAACACCTGGCGACCAGCCCATTAAGTAGATTTTGGTGAGTGCAAGAGTAATGAGTGGTTTTAGGAAGCAAGGGATGTCTTCTGAAGGCCAGTACCCAGATGCTGTGATGCCTGTGGTGACCCTTGCAGAGCTCGCAGCAGCATCCCGTGACACACCTGAGTCACAGCACAGTGATCACTCTGGGTGGCCTTTGATCCTCTCTATTATTCTGATCTGATCTCAGTTATTCTGTGTCAGAAAAGCTCCCATGTTGTTCTGACAATTTTAGTTCCAAACTAATTAAGTCTGGCTGAAAAAAACCCCCAGTCTCACTTAATGAAAAATTCTGAAGATTAAGGTATTGTCTTGCATCGGGGTGCCTTGTGTCCTACTGGAATGTCCTGGTGGGCTACTGACTGTTGTGGATTTTTGTTTCTCTTTTTCTTGAGGTATCTTTCATATCCTGTTCCTGACAGCATTTTCTTATGATATTTTTAATATGTTTTCACAGCAATTTTTTTAAGTGAGATCTTATTTTATAATTAGAAAAAGTTTAGTAAATTTTAAACATTTTCAATAAGAATTGTTTTAATTAGTTAAGATAAAGTATTTCAGTATTTCTTCTTTCCACAAGTTCTTGTCTTAAAACCCTTTTCATAACTGGTGGAGCATGGTGAATTGTGAAATCTCTTTTTACAAAGGTTGCATGCAACCTTTAATCTCTACTCTGTTCAGCTGTCACTCTGGAGGTGTCTCATGCTGATGAGAAGACTTTCGGCCTCTGACTCGCAAAGACCCCAAGACTTGGTTGCCTGCTTGAAGAATGCCCCAGTGAACCCTAGTACCCAATGCACTCTTCTACCCAATGCACATTCTACTGCAGAGCAGCAGTTTTTATTCAGGAATATTCACCAGACAAAACCAGGGAGTAGCACAGAGAAACAGCTGAGAGGACAGATCTGAGCCTGCAGCACTTCTCTTGACAATGCACATCACAGCAATACAAAAGGAAAACACATTAAACTCACATTTAAATTAAAATCACACCAGGTGGCTTTGAATTTTATCAAAGTCCCATGTGGGAGTGAAGCAGCAGTGAACTTCTCAGAGATTGAGATCACACAGGTACAGTAAACAAGGTGCCAACTGTAACTCTCATGCAAAACACTGAGCAGGTTTAGACGGGTCAGAGTATGATGGGATAACTGGGGCTCTCTGGTGTCCTTGGGGTTAGGTAAAGTAAAATGGCCTGCTGCCCAGATCTGAAAGCCACTGAGCCGGAAAGGCATCTTAACAGTTCTGTTAATGGGGTCCATTGGACCCACAGGTTCTCAGTCACGATCCGTTTAATTGTTCCTAGACCTCTCATTAAAGTCCTGCAGCACAACAGGGACAGGTAAGGCTTGTATTTCCTTCTGCAGTTTATTGTTTGGGTGGGGTTTGTTTGTCCTGCCTAACATGTCCTCCCAAGGGGCACACCTTGGAATATTGCACATAGTGGGAGCAGACAGCATCTTCAGCATCCTTCTTTTAAGATATCATGAACCCTTGCTATGAATTCCTAAAGGAGCTGTGGCTGCTGAAGGTTGTGCCAGGAGGCTCTAGTTCTGCCAGTGGAGCCATCTGCAACTTCAGTTCTACAGCATTTGCACAAAAAATACTTTTCCTATTAAAAAAATGACATACTGTGGCAGGTGAGGACCCCTAGGGTTCTTTACCTGTTCTGCAGAGTGGTTGTGCATGGCAAATATGTTGTGATTAATGAACCCGTATGGAAATATTTCCTCTCCCATTGCACTTTACTGTGAAACACTGGCAGTGAGTTATTGGGGACTGGGGAATCATTGCTCTTTGTCTATTTAGCTCTCTGCAATTTAAACACAAGATGTAGAGAAGGAAGATACTTTCTGTTTTTACACACTGGAGACCAAATTTCAGCCTAGGGTGGTATTTCTTTTCTGTCCTTTCAATTTTGGCGCAATTAATTGCAGGCTGAAATGAGCATTTACACACATAATTACTGTCACTGATTTATAGGCACAATCAGGTGATTAGACAGCTAAACATTCTGATTTGCACCCACAATTAATTGCACCAGCAATTGATTTCGGGTGTGCAAATAAGCAGTTATTAAAATAAAAAGATGGTCTCATAAAATGATTCATACATCAAAGACACTTTTTTCTGATAGTGAAATAGAAGAAAAAAATGGGAGAAAGTGCTTTGTTGTAGTGGCTTCCAAATATAGCTTAACACTGCAGTAATGACACATTCCATTTTATATATATATGCATTATGTAATTCCACTTTAGACACCCTCACTGGAGGCCTATTGTCAGCAAATTCTATACAGACACAGTCAGAGGTAGTTCCTGATTTAAAGGGTTTTTATATTTTCGTGTTCTGGTATTGTTTTGGTGGAAATTCACATTTTTATGTTAGTCCAGGTTGTGACTCTTATATATAGGTATTCCAGAAAGATATAGAAAGTAGAAAAGAGTAGTAAAGAGCACTGGAAAACGTCTTGGGTTTATTGTGGGGTAAATTGATGTCAATGAACCTGAAAGAGCAGATGTGAATGTTATTATTTTGGTTGTGATTGCATTCAGTTGACTACAGTCTTCTGCTGGTGCTTTACAAATATACAAAAACTGCTTGTCCATGTTCCCAAAGAGCACTTAATTGATAAGAAAAGAGATGAAAAGGAGTAAAGAATTGAGAGTTAGAGCACCTGACAAAAAATGGAAAAGAAGCAGGAATGAAAAGTGTGGTAACGATACTGCCATCTAGTAAACTACTTTGTCTAATAAATCAAGATAGTCCATTAAAGTTTCTTGTTTCACTAGAAGAGTAAAACCAGATAAAACCCCACCACTTCACCCGCTCCACAAAAAGAACCTACAATTTCATATCTCTCTTGTTTGTGGAGAAAAACTTAAATGTAACTGACTTTCTTAGAGATTTTGCAGTTAGAAGACTATGAAAATTCTTCCGTGAAGTCAGGCTGAGGGAGTTGAGGTTGTTCAGCCTGGAGAAGAGAAGGCTCCAGTGAGACCTTATTGTGGCCTTCCAGTACCTGAAGCTGGAGTACCAGAAAGCTGGAGAGGGACTTCTTACAGAGGCATGTAGGACAAATGGTTATGGCTTCAAACTGAAAAAGGGTAGGTTTAAATTAGATATAAGGAAGAAATTATTCATTGTAAGGGTGGTGAGACACTGGAAGAGGTTGCTCAGAGCAGTCATCAATGCCCCATCCCTGAAAGTATTCAAGGCCAGACTGGATGGGGCTTTTAGCAACTTGGTCTAGTGGAAGCTGTCTCTGCCCATGGCAGGGAATTGGAACTAGATGATCTTTAAGGCCCCTTCCAACCCAAATCATTCTTTCAGTCTGTGATTCTATGAAATGTACTATGAAAAAGCAATATTGAAACCTTATTATTTTAAAATTACTCTTTTACTCTCTCTCTTTTTTTTTATGAAGATAGACCACTGATTGGGTTGTCAATGCTAATTTAAAGAATCTTATATTCAGGATTAATATAATGGAGTGAAAAGCACTATATCACTGATAATCAGATGGCAACATATATATTGTTATTTGAGTCTTAATGTCTCAACCTTTGGAGGAACTGGAGAATTTTTCAGCATTTAATTGTTTTAATTTATTTCAGTGCATCACACAGCACAGTACACAGACCACTGATAAAGCACAACCCTGAAGGATGTGAATCTGAGACAAGACCACAAGTGACTTTCTTTTTCCATTATATTAATGAGGGAAGGCAGTAAAGTGAAAAAACAAACAGAAAACCAGGCTTCTCTGTCGCTGTTTTCCCCATGGATGAGCAGAGAAACGACAGAGTCCAGGCACAGGGTTACAAGGAAACAAGGCAAAAGCCCCCCCTTTAATGATTTATCAGAAGGCTTTTTATATGTTAGTTCACAAAAGCGTATGAAATGGCATAAGGTAATTGGTTTTTGCCATCCACCCCTTAAGGGGATTGGTCAAGTTCTAAGACACCCATCTCTGGATGTTTTTCTAGTTAGAGCCATAACAATTCTGCAAAACAACCTGCAGCTGCAAGAAGTTTATGAAACGGTAACATTGTTTTGAGTTACTTGCATGGGAAAGACAGAACTTTCACAAAAGTGCTGCAGAGACCTAAAGAAATTCTCTGCTGAAGCTTTTTCAGCATCCATACTACTCTTTGTGCTGTCCACAACAGGTGTCCAAGATGCAAGACAAATAGAAATAAAAAATTGCCTACATTTGTACTTGGGAAAAAATTTGTTTTGGTTCTAGGGAAAGAGACATTCATTCTGATAAGACACTGACTCTCCAATATTTCCAAAATCAAGGTCCCTCATTTTGCTTCAGTGTCACATACCAATCTTGAGGATGATCAGCATCGACTGAGATACCTACATTTGAAATAATTCTGGTAAAAATTCACCTACATGATTAAAGCATGCCCACTCGTGCATTTAATTGAGATGAGGTAGTGTAATTATACGATAATATCAAATACTTAAAGGAGTGCTTTCCATGTTTAAAGTGCTGTACAACCACTGCTTGATTAAATAGGATGAATGTAAATAATCTTACAGAGTTCATTCCTCAGGAGCTGGCAGCTGACCAACCTAATACCTTTCTGCAGGAGCAAGGTGTAACTTTCAGTCAGCACACTCAAATCCAGCTGATGTTTCGGAAGCTCGTGATTGGGAGGACGTGCCTTTCTCTCGTGTGAAGAAAATTCTAACTCCTTTCTCCCTTATTCTTAGGACCTTCTCCTCAGGTCTTGCTCCAGTACAAGGCAGGCAAGGAGGCCCCCAGAATACCTTCCAAACAGGAGACAATTCCTCAGAGTCAGTTATTCTGGAAAAGTGTTTAGGTGCCACTAGCACCTGCACTAAAGGTTTCCAACTTGCATACTATTCATTTACTCTTTTATAAAAGACCTTTGGTGAATATCCCGATATCACTGAAACTGAAGATGCTTTTGGCAGTGATTTAACATAGCTTGAGTTTTACCCCAGTTTACTTCAGAGTATCTGGGTGTCGTTTATGCCCATTGCTTCTAAGACATTATTTCAGAAGCTGCTCCATTATGCTTCACAGACACTATTCTTCTTCATACAGATAGCTGAGGCTCATAATAAGTGGAACAGAGAAACCAAACCCTTAGTACTGGTGAACATGTTGTTCCCAGGCATGTGGGACTTTACTATTCTTGCTGCACATAGTTTGGCTCAGTCAATGTCTTTCAGTCTTCTGAGCTCCCCTGGGATTCTCACACCAAAGTTTGCTATTTGCTTTTACCTCCTTTCTTCCAGTTCCAAAAAGTTTTGCAAATATTTAGCTACAAATGTAGATTTTTGAGATTTGGAAAAGTTATGTTCATCTGCTGCTCATTTAGACAGCGTGCACAACAAGAACGCACGTATGCGAGTGCAGAGCCATATGTGGGTCCAGCCTGACTATGGCTCTGAGCACTTGCTACAGATTTTTACCATAATGAAATTACCCATCTGATAATAATATATACGGCTCTAGAAAAAAGTCTTCAGTTTAGAAGTGTCAAAGACTACATTGCTACCATGTGCTTTATCTAAAAAGTCCTGAGGATGATACACATGAATAAGACACCATTTGCATTCTTTGGAAAAATGAAATTATTCTGATTTCATGCCTCATGTAGTCCATTTTATTGCAATTATAAGTCTGTAGAAGACGCTTGCTTATGTTGCATAATCTAGTGAAGCTCTTTTGAGAAGATCAAAAGTCATTAATGGGTAGTTGGAGCAGTCCTAGGCATTTACTCTGATGCCTAATTTGCCCCTACATCAAACACTATATTAAATAATTTAGCCATACCAGAAACAGTTGTTCTTTCTGTTTTTGAGATGTAGAAGATGAAAATCACTACTGCAGAGCTAAAAATCAGTAGAATAAACAGCAATTCGGATAAGTGGTATTTTCTTCTGTTGCTTGGTTACCAGAGAAAACTTAATGCTGTTTGTATCTCAACAGTATTTGCCATGTTAAATAACAACTGATTGTTCTATTTTACTTTCTATGTGCCTTTTTATTAGGTGTGCCTGAATACTTTAAAAAAAAGTTTCTTTAGCAGAAATACTTACTGCCTTAGCAGTACATGCTAATGCTTATTCTTTTTGTTCTGAAGAAACAAACAAATCCCTTCAGTTTTAATTCCTTATTCTAGGAAGGAAAAACCAGCCAACTTTTAATTTTCCAATCAAATTATTTTTGATGGGACCATTAAGGTTGAATCTGCAAAAGGAAACTGAAACGCATTCCGGAGCACAGCAGTGACCAAAACGTGTCCAACGAAGCATGGTTCTGGCAATTTACCAGCAGTCAAAAGTCTGGACTTAATTTACTTTAAATTATGAGTGCAGCATCCTCATCTGTGTCACTGAGATGAGATCCATGTGAGGACAGATCCCATGGGAATATTTCATCATCAGAGACATTAAAAGGCTTATTTCCAGAATATGCATACCCTACAAAGATAAAAAACAAAAGCCAACTCTTTGTATTTAATTTTACTTTGCAGTATTTAAGATATCAGAAAAATAACTGCTTTACTTCCTATAACATAAAGCAAGGCACTTTATGAGCATAAACAAAATGATTACATCTGTTTCATTACGACCTATAAAGCATTCCCTGGCATCTTCTACAAGTGGGTGATCCTTCTCAAATGGCCATGAGTCGTATTACAGCAGCATTTTACGGTCATCTAAATTTTTATGGCCGTCTGAATTTAGCTACTTTGTGAATTCCCCAACTGTAACAAGTCATACCCAGCACTTTCCTTCCTTCCTTGACATGTGCAAACTGCAGATCTCCAGTTTGTGAACCAGTGGTGGAGGGAGATGGCATGACTAGGTTGAACTAGGTCCAGGTTTAATGAGGAGAAGGCAAGGTGGTCTAAAGAAATCCCTGATGTAGCCTGCTCCCCTACTGACTGCCCTCACCCCTGGGGTATAGCTGCTCAGCCCCACTGCTCAGCCCACAGAGGGATTCAACTCTGTGTGAGGCAAAGGCCCTCTCCAGGAAACAGATCTCGTTGCATTGGAATGAGGTGCAGCCTGGAGGCTTGCACTGAATGGCATGGATGCTGGGCTGTCCCCTGCCAGCACGCCTCTAGCTGTACAGGGATTTACTGTCCCTTCCTTTCCTCTGTACCCTGCAGATTCTGGTGAGACAGGCAGCAAACCCTCTGCCTCTGCACACAGTGAGGTGATATCCCCACAGCATGCCTGTCACATGCTGCCAGATCAGACAGAAGTACCCCTACACGTTTGCTGTTTAATCATCTCCATGATGATTATCCCTCTGATAATATCTCAATTATTTTGAGATATATATTATAACATGATAATATCCCTCTGAAAACTGGGATATTCCCAGCATGCACTTGCCTCCCAGGGCTCCCTGTCAGCCTGGAGGCTCTGTTGCATCCCAATCAGCCCATGAAGTCCTGTGCTGCCAGGCTGCCCCTGCCATGCCTGTGGTGCTCACGCCTGGGTCATCTTTCCAGTGCCGAGGACCCAGAGCAAAGGGCAGATGGAGCTTGGTGGCCATGGACCCATCGGACAAGCAGCTGATGGTGCCACTGCCAGTGACAGGAATGGCATAACCTTGTCAGGAAGTATGACACAGCCACTGGCCACAGCTCCTCTAGGTACTGCCCAGGTACTTCTCAGAAGTAAACATCATTGCATTTTTTTGCACTATCAACTATAGGCTAGAATTGAAAAGGAGAACGCAGAAGTAAAATAATAAAAAAATTCACAGTATGCTGCAGATGTCTATAGCTTTTTTTTTCAGAGCTTCTTCACCAGGCATTGCCACTGGTGCTACATACCAGCTGCGTCTCTTGTTTCGATCAGGAGACAAGGCCACTTAGGCATGTTCAGCAGCACAGCTAAAAAGTTTAACTGCACTGTCATTTCCTGTATGGCATCGCGCACCTGTGTGCTCTTTAACTACACACACTGCTTCATCAAAAGCTGATGAAACCACTTTGGGCCTCAGAGGTTCTCAGAGGCTCCCTTGGTTTCCACTTGGGGGAAACACTGGAGTTTCTTATGTGTTGTCAAGGCTGCAGGCCTGGAAGTGATGCCTGTGTGAGATCAGACCCCTGAGGGTAAGCAGCTTCCCGAGAGATTAGATATCTGCCCTGCTCTGTGCCTCTGAGAAACTGACAGCTTTCCTGCTTTGTTGAAAGGGTCCTATGGGCTTTCCGAAGCAATACTCCACTGGAACTGTTAGGAAAACATGGCTCTGTTGGTAAATGCCAGGGTTCTCTAAAGAGATTGGTTAAAATCCTGATTCACGGTCTGCTCTACGACTGTCTCCTTTTGGTTTCCTCCCTGCAGCCTTACATGGTTTTGGGGGTGGCCGAGTGGAAGGCTATTTCTGTCCTATGAAGAGCTAAGATTCCCAACCAATAGTGGTTTACACTGACTTTCTTTCTTTCTCTTCTCCTCCCTTCCTCCCCATGTCATATTTTTCATTTGCTTCTAAGCCTATCTGCCTGTTAGTCATCCTAAAGCACTCCAAGAAGTGAATCCTGGCTTGCCTCTATTTCGGTCTAGAGATATCAAGAAGAATCAGGGATCAGGAAAGCACAGAATCCCCCAAGGAGCTCCAGGCATTCCCTGGAAAGGCAATTAGTCATGGCCAAGGATCTGTACCACGCAGCTGTCACAGGAATATAATCATTATCATAGGCATCCTCACTTCACCAGCCCCTGGGGCTGCAGCAGGAATTGAATTGTTTCCCTGTTCCCTCCCAGCTCTGACAGACTTATGATGATAGCCCTTGGAAATGGTCCTGAGACCTGCTATGTGAGACTGGCAAGGAAGATGCACCTGTCTCCCAATCACTTATTTGATTGCCCTTGAAGAAAGGACTGCTTGGAGAGTTAAGAATGGGCACAGCTGGAGGACAGCGTTTCTGGCTTCTCAGCTTGGGGTACCAGGTGTATTTCTCAGATCTCTGGAGGAGCATCCAGGCAGCATCCCATCACCACATAAGGATAAGACCAGGATAAGGCATTAAGAACCTTTGCCTATCTTACCACTGTTTTCACAGGAGCAAAGTGTACCATGGCGCACTCTGAAAACCAGTGTTCCATGGCTGGAGACCTTGCAGTCTGGAGACAGGCTGTTCCCCTGGGTACCAGTGTCTATTATTCACACTGCACACAGGGAGATGCTCAGACCCCTCTAGGAGAGCTGAGTTTCTCCCAGCATCCATCTCTCAGCCCATGTCCATAGGGACACGGGCTATTTACCAATCTGAACAGTTCACAAAGGAGGAGCCCTCAACACAGAGGTAGAGCAGCAGAGCAGCTGGTAAATACTCTTGAGCATTCCTGTGCCAGGTCATGACTGCTTTGTAAGGGAACCCTTCAGTGGCAAGTTCTCAACCTCATAGTCAAACTCACCATCTGGAAGAGGGAATACTTTACATGAGTATTCACAAGTATCCATGTTGTTTGTTGCTTTCCCTGATGCCTTTGATAAATTAAATAGATAAATCTGCATGCTGATTATGCAGCTTTCCAGTGACAACTTTCACAGAACAAGAGCAGGCAATTGTGATTTCTTTGATCTAGGAAAGGAAAAAAATGCATTTTTAGAGCAGAGGAGATGCCTGCAGTACCTTTTGCAAAAGTCAAGAGAAGCAACAGTAGTACAAACACTAAAGAATCAGAATGGCTAGGGTAGATGCTGTATTTTATCCCCGCAGACAAAATGTAATGTGTTTCCTTCCATATAAACATCTTTCTTTCATGACCACCGGTGTGTGCCAGGATGAATCTGGGTTGTGTCACTCTGGGGGCCTATCATGTAATCTCACGCTGTGAAACAGCAGGAGATAGCTGCCTCCACTAACCAGTAAAACTGAACTATTGCCAACCTTCCCGTTCCTTCCTCCAAAAATCCTTCCAAATTGCTTATAAGAGCTTTTATAGGACCTACTTGCTCTTTCTGGATCAAAGAAAACACACAACTGAGAATTCTGTTTGGAAATATTTCCGCTGTAAATAACTTTTTATTCATCCTATTTATATAGCAGTCTATGCTTCAGCATTTTCTTTGGAAGTATTCAGGAGAAGCCATTAGCTAATCCGCCAATAAAAAACTCCTAATAAATTGAATGGTCTTTGTTTGGATGGAGCAATCTATAAACACTCAGGAAATAATGTGGGATTAGTCACTCATTAAGATATAGACAGGTAGTGCTCCTGTGATCTTTATGTGACATTCAAATGGCTGGCAGTGTTACTTAACAGGAATTCAGGCTAGCTTCCTCTTGGTGCTTGTAACTGGTCTGGACTAATGGAGAATGTTCTTTAAATGTTGCCTGCTTGAATAATTTTATATAAGAATCAATTCAGAAACAAATTTGCCAGCAAATAGCATTAGCAGGGCTGAAAAGCATCTCACAAAGAAATGGTCTTGAATACCAAGCTGAATACCTCACCATGCACTATATCTGCATGCTTTGCAAATCTAGTATTAAGAAATCTTAGGAATAAAATTTCTGGCTTGGGTTTTGCCTGGGGAAAAAAGTCTTGGGCAAGTGACAGCATTTTCATGTCAGACTTTCATCAATTCCCATAGGCCAAATCCAAAGGGCGTCAGTGAGAAAAACACTCTGAGGAATCTAGAGGGAATTTTGCCGACTTACGGACCTCCCAGTTTGCCACTTATCAATACATAATAGAAAAAGAAGAAGGAATATAAGAGGTGACATGCTGGCAGCATACAAGCCAAAGGAGAAAATAACATGAGCTGGCAAGACAGCAATTACATTTAGGACTTGAAAGCAAACTGTGGTCATTAGAGATCTACAGCTTTCAGACTAACTGGAGTTCTATATTCCAATATTAGCTCCATCTTAAAAAATAGCACAAAGTCCAAGAAGCGCTGAAGGATAGTAAAATGCCTTCAAGAAAAATGCTTCAAGGAATGGCTTGTATCAAAGGGCATGAATTTATATATGCTGAGACTGAATTCAACAGACATTTTGTTTAAAATCTTATTCAGAAAAGAAGGCAGAGATAACACAGGCATGAAACGAGAATTAAGAAAGATTTTATTGCTGTGGCAGGAACAGAAAAAAGATGTGAAAAGGTTCAGCTAAGTCTTGGTCTATGAACATTTTTTAAATACTATTTTTAGCTGGGTATAAGATCAGTTTGGCAGCACAAAACACAACCATATTTGCATACATATGCATATGTATATTCTGTAATTCCCCTGCAGTTTAGGCATCTTATTCCAGCAGAGAAGGATATAACATCTGATAGAAGACTTGTAAAACTTGGGAGACCATACTGTTGAAATGCTACAAATACAACTAAACAAACATAAAATCTGTGTGCTGTAAGTCCCAAACTGATATACATATATGTATAAACAAGACCAGCACTTTCAGTATCGTGTCTGAATTCACTGTCACACTGAAAATTGCTGAAATTAAGAGCCTGATGTAGAACAGGAATGCTTTCAAGGTGGTAAAACTAGACAGGGACTTGCCAGGAACAATAGGGCCATCTGCTTCTCACCAGGGTGAGCAGGGAAATGCCAGAGCTGGAAGGCTCTTTTGGGACTTCTGGAGGGAACACTCACTCTTCACAAAGCATCTGGCACTATCCCTTTGCACCTGGGGAGAAAATATCCCCCAATTCTAACTCTCTGAAACTCAATGAAGGTTAAAAGAGCTATGAAGGATATCCAAACCCTACTTTGTCCATGGTATATCCACTGAAACTGGCAAACTTAGTGTGATCTGCTTCACCCTTCCATTGCAATCTTAATCACAGAATGTCTGAGGTTGGAAGAGGCCTCTGGAGGTCATCTGATCAAGGAAAGCCATCACCTAGAGCAGCTTACTAGGAGCTTGTCCAGACTACTTTTGGACATCTCCAAGGATGGAGACTCCCCAGCATTCCAAAGCAACTTGTCCAAGTGCTCCATTACCCCCACAAAGTGTTTCTTGATGGTCAGAGGGAACCTCCTGAGTTTCATTTTGTTCCCATTGACTCTAGTGCGGTCACTGGCAACCACTGAAAACAGCCTGACTCTGTCCTTTTTGACCCTCCTTCCAGGTGTGTAAGATTGTCCCTGAGCTGTCTCTGTGCTAAACAGTCCCAGTCCCCAGAAGAGGGATGCTCCTGTCCCAAGTATGTTTGTGGCCCTCTGTCAGACTCTCTCCAGTAGTCTACATCTTTCTAGTACTGAGGAGACCAGAACAGGACATGCCCTCACCAGTGCCGAGTAGAGGAGCAAGATCACCTCCCTCGACCTGCAGGCAGCCCTTTGTCTAATGCAGCCCAGGACACCATTAGCCTTCTTTGCTGCAAGGACACACTGATGGCTGATGCTCAACTTGGTGCCCACCAGGACCCACAAGTCCTTTTGTCACAAGTTACCTTCCAGCAGAGTATACACTCCAGCAGAGTATATTCCCCAGTATATACTGGTGCACGGAGTTGTTCCTCCCCAGGTGCAGGACTTTGCACTCTCCTTTTCAAATTTCAGGATACTCCATTTCCCCAACCTGTAGAGGACCCTCCGGTGTATAAGCCATTCCTCCCAGGTTTGTGACACTAGCAAGCTGGCTGAGGACACACTGTGCCCCGTCACCCAGATCATGTAATTCTTCTCAAGATGCTAAACAGGAGCAGAGCCGGCATTGACTCCTGAGGTTCGCTGCTAGTTACTGGTCTCTGAATAGATTTCAGGCCACTGTCACAGCACTTTGAGATCAGCTGTTCAGTTAGTTTACAGTCCACCTCACTGGCTGCTTCTTCAGGCCACACTTCACCAGCTTCTCTATGAGGACCTTAGGGAGAAAGTGTCAAAAGCCCTGCTCAAGTCTAGGTAGAAAATATTCATGGTTCTTCCCTCACCTACTGGGCCAGCCATTTCACCATGGAAGGTTAATACAAAAACTAAGAAGAGATTGGTATGGCAGGACTTATGGTCAGATTTGTAAGTACAGCATCGGTGAAAATGAAAGCTTACAAGTAAACAAAATATTAAAAAAAATATGTTTAGGGAGCAGATAGATCTTTTAACTATCCATGCCTGCCACTGAAAATCCCTCAGACATATGACAGATGCCAGTGATAAAATTCTTTATTTAGACTGACACCCCATCTCCAAAAGGCCACATGCTCCAAGTCTGATTCTCAGCCTAGACTTTACTTTATGACTTTTTCAAGGAAAATATGATACATGTCTTCCTAGATCTTTGCAAAATGAATAAAATTCTCTCAGAATCCTAAGTGCAACTGAAGTTATACATAACACTAATAATAATACTGATAATAATAATAATAATTATAAGGCTGTTTAGCATTATTTGCTTAAATTGAAAACCATTCATATTAATACAGACAGCAAATTGCATGAACTTCCTTTAACCTCTGGAAACCATTAAGAATTTCAGTATTTTTGGCTAATTACAGTTGCAATTCACGGGGCCTGCTTGCCTTCTAAGATACCTAGGTAAAATACCACTATTTCCCTGACATTTCCTTCCTCTGCGTATCCCAGTCATCCAAGTGCAGAACTGGCTTTTCCACATTTGTGATCACTCTGAATTTAAGGAGTATTTGAGGTGAAGGTGGAGAGGGATGTAAATGTGCCTGATAAAGGAGGCAATAAAAACTACAAACTGCTCTTCTCAGCTTTTCAAAAGCACAATTAAGAACTTGCTTTATCTGCTGGTATAGATGAGTCCAGAAGCTAAAAGGGCTTGGGGAAGCAGGAAAAAGTAATTTTTGCAGTTACTCTCTTTTTTTTTTCCTATGCAGATTATTTTAAAGAGAAGCCTTCCCTTTTTAGACCTGCCAGTTTCCTTTCTAACAGCAATCTGCCTATTGCTGCTGGCTTCCAGGCCACACATATGCCCTTGGTTTCCAGAGGAAATTCAAAAAGAGGTAATGTAACTCATAAGACTGCTTCTATACACAGAAATGTGCACATATAGGGAGTGTAAAGAAAAGATACAGGGATACAGTGAAGAGCTCCTTCTGGGTGCTCTGAAGAAAACAAGGGACGTGTGATGGGTCAAGAGGGTGAATGACTATGCAGATGGCTTTGCCACACCCACAGCCATGACTGGTCCATGTGGGTCCCTTGGCACTTGCACCCTATTCCTGGGATTTTAAGCCTTCCATGCTGTGCAGCAAAATAAATTTCTAAGGCGTAGTAAGCATTACTAAAGCTAACTCTTCCAAAGGCCTGTGTATTAGTGCTCAAAGATGCATATCATTTCCTACAGCTAGAGGCAGCCATTTAGTTTTGGCAGATGTTATTTTATTTGTTCAGGCTGAAAGGTCACTATAATTCTGTCAACTTTATTTTCTGTATTTAAAATGCCACCCCAAACAGGTAGCTAAGGTAACACATTTGCTTTCTACATGTCTTTTACCATTTTTCATGTCAGAGAAGGTCTTTTATGTCTTCAGAATACTAATTAAACTTGAGAACTGATCTTTGAAAAAAAACACTTGAAGGAAGTGAAGCAACTTTCTAAGACAACTGTCTCAGTTCCAAGAGTGCTCGATTCAATTGTTTTTCTAGGGGCTTTGACATGTTTGCTTCTGGCACATTTCTTTGCTTTCTCAAAGCATCTCTTCATATAAGAAGGCAATTATAATGATCTGAAAGGTTTCCTGCTTCTCTCCTCCATTTCTGTGCTCACATTTACTTGTGCTTCCAGTATGCACCTACAGAGATAACATAACAAACGTGACCCTGTGCTTTGAAGGCCATTTCAAAAAAGCAATTAAAGCCACGGCTATAGGGACACCTGCACTAATCTGCCTGTTGATGCCCACCATCCATGAATCCTGGCTGTGCAAACCAACTCCCTCCTTCATGCCAGCTCCTGAACGTGGCTGAATCTGTGCTAAGCTATTTCAACGTGTCATGGAGGTCAAGAACTATCCCTGTTTTTCTAATTTAATTTTGGTTTGTTTTCTGTCATCTTAGCATGCTGGAATGGCTTCATGAGGATCACAGAGCACTAGAACCACAGGGAGAGGCACGAGAACAACAAGCCATGGGCAAAGGGAGGAGGAAGGTGGAACCACATCAACCAGCGCTTGGATGGAGTCCCACTGCCATGGCAGGATATCTTCATTTATTGGAAAGACCTTGGTGGCTCCAAGGATGCAGTTTTGCCTCGCCGTATTTCCCCAGGGATAGCTTCTTCGCTTCTTTTTCTAATTAGAAACCCCCTACCTTTTACTGACATTTGAAACACAGATTTTAAATGCATTTGAACTGACATGTCAGTCAAATACTGCTAACTGTGCTCCAGAGAATCCCATCTGCTTATTAACTATATTATACCAGGCACATAAAGGTAATAAAGATCTCTTGCTGCATTGATTAATTCAATGCGTTACCATTTTTTTTTAAAACTGAGGAATTAAAGCTCTTATTTTGTAGTATAAATGACTTGAAAGGAAGACAAAAACATTCTGGTTTTGAGACATATTTATAAATGGATTTCTTCTAGCATTCTGTTTTTCCATCTTGTCCTTGTCAAGACGGACATGAAAGTAAAAAGACCAAAAAGAAATCTACAAAACAATACTTATTTTCCTTGTAAAATACAGTAATAAGCAACACTGTCTCTAAGGGCTTGTGATTTTTTCTTCCGTATTATTGTGCAACTTCTAAACCGAACTGCAGACTGGCATGATATCATTGTGAAGCACTGAGACCGTAGGTCAATATAAAGACCATCATTCACTCTTTTAATTTGCTTTTGAAATTAAGTTCGAAAAAGACTGCAGAAAACCTGTTCCTTTTATACTGACTATTTAAATATTTTCACAAATGTGTTTTTATAGTTTTTTTTTTCTTTCCTGACCCCGTGGTTTGAACATACAGGTCAATGTGACCTTACAACTTCCTAGGGGAAAATTAGTTGCAGAGAGATGGCAAGCAAAGAAAGAGCCACTGACAAAAAATCAGTGGGTTTTCTGCAAAACACATTTACTGCTTCTTGGCAGTCTCTGCCCTCAGCTTCCACCCTTGCTATAGTAGCATCTGCTCGGATTTTCTTATCTTGCACTGAGTGGTCCAACTAGAATTACATAAGTTGGAAAGTGCATTCCATTCACTAATGTGTATCTGATTAAACTTGGCTCCAGATTACCTTAAGTTAGAAGCACATTATAGCTACATCTTCACAGAATGCTGAAACATCCCACTTCCCAGAAAGCATTGGCAGAGGCTCAAATTTTACTGAAATCACCAGGACTGAGACCTCTAATTTCCTCTAAATATTGAGATAGATTGATAAAATGGGACAGACTCAGGGTTGCATATATACAGGCACACACATATATGTGTGAACACGTCTCATGCATACACACTCACATGCTACACCATACCATTATACATCTACTGGACCCTCTAAAAGATTCTGCACGCTTGTGTCCCGACATTTTTTCCCAGAAGCAGGCCGATATTCAACAAAACTGTTCAAGGTAAATTAAGGCAAAAAACTGAGCCAGTGTCAATCAAAGCTCTCCCATCTAAATCCACCAAAATGGTAAATTCAGGAAGTTCAGACAAATGCAAAGAACAAGCTTCAGGCTGTTCCTCATGCCAGTCCACTTTGCAGTGGAGTGCAATTCCCGCTGCGGCCCCCAGGCTCATGTGCTACTTCCTTGGACTGAACAAAGTCCATGGTACTTTTCTCGTGCTACAATCCACTGTCTGGCTCAAAATGTTTCTGCTGCACCTCACTGCCCACAGGGGTGAATCTGGCATTTAGCATTAAGCTGCCATAGGTCGGCTTAGGCCACTTTGTCTAAAAGAAGAGTAGATTAAAAGGAAGTGAACCTGGTCTCTGCTACTCAAACTGAAAAGCAAATAAACAAACAAAAAACCTGTCCTGAATAAGCCAGTCCAAATCCCTTCATTTAGCTGGCTTTCAACATTGTTTTTTTCACAGTCTGGGACTCTGGTATATCAAGCAGGCCTGGAAGCTGATGAAACAAATTTCAGCAGTCTGGGAATCTGGCCTATGTTTGCAACGGGTGGACCTTAACTAGACACAGGCAGTGCCAGAAGTCATAAAGAAGACTGATGATCCTCTCGAGATCTCCAAATTAATTTTAATGAACTGAGGAATTTGACTAAGCTCTTGTTAAGCTTTTCACATTTGGAACTGCTGTTCCAAGGCAAACCTATGTGGTTTCATCCGTCTCTATCTTCCTGGCTTGATTTGAACTCTATCCTGATGACAAAGGGAAACACTTCAAGCAGGAGGGAGGAAATGCTCTAAAGATTATCCTCAGCAGTGAGGAAAATCCAGTCCTAATTCTCATTCTGTATATCTCTCATAAGCTTGCAGAATCACTTAAGTGGAGATAGGCTAACAACATATCCAACACAAAAAAAAAGGCAAAGGTCCACGAAAAGCAGGTGTGCTCATAGAGTTGAATGCAACTCAATTTAAGCACCTTCAGCTGAAAACTGATGAAAATCTTGGCTACTCCTCTGAGGAAGAAACAACCAGTGATATCTCTAGTTTCATCCACCAGGAACACCAAAACTATGGCAATGGCCACCACCCTGTCCCAGCTGAATAGCTCCATATCTTCTCCTTGCTCTTGTCCATCCCTATGGGATGTACCAAAGTTTACACGCCTGCTATTCTGATACAGGTCCAGTCTTGGCTACAACCTCAGTCTTCTGTCTGAGTAACTCCCAGGAGATGTGAGACTGGGGCTGGGATCCCCTAGGCTGGGGAGAACCTGCAGGAAGCCCATGCACTGTACTCTGTCCACCACACTGTAGGTTGGTCCAGCTACAATTTCTAGAGTTTTTAGACAATTACCGAGAACCAGCAGATAATTTTCAGCATCCAGTAGGTAACAAAAAGCAGATGAGATTTCAGATACCTTCTCAGTATTTATTTCCTCCTAAGAATTCTCCTGTGCTTAAGGTAAAATGAGATGAGCCATCAAGTCTGGTGCAATATAGTAGCTTTATCTCCTTGCACACCTCTCATCATGTCTATGTGGGAATGGTACTGTTCAGTAACATCGTAGGTATATTCAGAGGCTAATTAAATTAGGATCTGCAAAATACTAGCTCCCTGGGAAAGCAGGTGCTATATAAGTGAAAGATATTATATTTAAAATGTCATGCTAAAAGAAACTTCTTCTTTTTTGCAGATTTCCTCAGAGAAATCCTCGATGAGTTTTAAAGCTGAAATTTCATTAGCAAGTTGTCAACACCAGCCCATCCTCCCAAACCTCTCTTTTCTCTCCCACTCTTTCCCCCAAACGCCACCCATCTCGAAGCATCTAGAATGGCAAAGGAAAACCTGGCATTTCTAAAAGAGGAAAAGAATCAAAGTAAGCAACAAGAAGCTTATTTCTTTTTAGGGCTAAAAATACTTCCGTGTCTCACACATACAGTTACCTTATACACAAACATATGTATGAACAAACACACTCACAGAATGCCTATGTACCATGCTTGATAGATAAATTTGTGCACAGAAATACAGTTACCAGTTAATGAAACAAAATAGCAGAGAAATGACTGGGGACTTCTACCCACCTTGTTCCTCCATTTTGAACTATTTTTAAGCCTCATTTTCTACTCAGTGAATTAATGAGTTAGCAGAGGACTGTTCTAGTTCTTCTAAAACAGCTAGATGCAAGTAAGGCTCCTACCAATTCAGTTTTGACAAGGAAAATAATCACTTCACGGTAGATACTGATTATAAATCAAAATTGCATGTGTCCATTCCATTCATGGCAATCTCAGATACTTCCTAATGAAGACTTCTACCCTCCATCTGTATCACATCAGGCACTATTTTCTCTCTTGCCTCTTAATGTACACTACAGTTTCCAATGGTTATTAAATGCATCCTGACCAGCCATTCTTTTAAATTAGCATCCCCCATAAGATACAATATCCTCTTGAATTCCCCCAAGAACCATTGCAGCTGCAATCTGCACTTAATATTGAATTTGCACCAGAGAAATTCATTAGCTATGAACAGTAGAAGACTTCCTTTATTCAGGCTTTCATTTCATTCATCCAAACCCCCCTTACTCCTTGGCTGCAGCAAACAAATTTGGCCTCTTCCCGGTAAAATCAATTGTTAATGCACATACTGAAAAAAGTCCTATGTATTCAAAAAATATAAGTTACATCTTGGATCCAGAGATTTTATCCTAAATATCTTTTTAGGCTTTGGCAATGGCTTATAAGTTAAAACAATCATGTTCATTACATATACATCACAATACTTATCCCACTTATATTCTTAGCAAAATCTGGGAATATGACACAGAACTGTCGTAATAGTTAAGGACTACAATTCTAAAATCAGAGCTACATAGATACTGGACAGATTTGAAGCATTTAAATATTTATTCTTACAACAGTAATTTGAATATTTAAGTTGTGGAAGCAGACCTGTTGTGTTTTTTTATAAATATACAGCATAGAAAATAGCACACTATATACACATATACACACAAACATGTAAAAATATTCTGTTTTTTGTGTTAATACTTGATTCTAGGTCATATTCATTCAGAACAGGTAGTGAAACCAGTATCCTGCCCTTTAAAAGGCTTTTAATATTGTAATCAATTACTACCCTCTTTGAGATTCCAACAAATAGGAAAGAGCCTGAAAAATTAGTTTTGCAAAGCTTAAACTGAGAAGTGGGCAAAGGTACTGATTTGAGCACTGCGGTATACATAAACTAAATAATTTACTACTCTTTGTCTTAAACATAACGAAATCTTGAAAAATTACTTTTACAGCTTTATGCCATAAGGAATGTGGCTCTACATAGCGTAATTCTATGAAATGTTTAGTTGGAAAACACCTCTAAAATCAAGTCCAACCATTAACCCAGCACTGCCAAGTCCACCACTCAAGCATCTCCCCAAGGCAGCCTGTTCAAATGCTTGACAACCCTTTCAGTGAAAAAATTTTTCTTATATCCAATCTAAACCTCCCCTTGTGCAACCTGAGGCCATTTCCTCTAGCCCCATTCCTTGTTGCCTGGGAGAAGAGACCGACTTGCACCCCACTAGAACCTCCTTTCAGGTTTTTCTGCAGCTGTAGAGAGTGATAAAGTCCCCTCTAAGCTTCCTTTTTTCTGGGATAAACAGACTCATTTCCCTCAGCCCCTTCTCATGAGACTTGTGTTCCAGACCCTTCGCCAGCTCTTTGCCCTTCTCTGGACTCGTTGGAGCACCTCAGTGTCCTTCTTGTAGTGAGGAGCCCAAAACTGAACACAATAGTTTTAGGTGTGGCCTCACCAGTGCCAGATACAGGAGGAATTATAGCAGCGTAACTATAGACAGAAACTCTCCAGCCCTCCATTTTAAAGGATACAAAAAATCCTGTAATTGTACACCTTTCAAGAATGACTGTGCATTAACAGAAGCACTGAAAGCAATTATTGCGGCAGTCTAGGATTCTTGACAGTTAAATTACAACATCTAACATAAATGGGGATAGGATGCTTCAATACTTGATACTGTGCCTTTTGGAGTGAACAGACTCAGAAAATATGTACGTTCCTCTGTATATTAAAAAGGCTTACTAAAAATTCATTAATGAATTTGGACAGGCTAATTCCAACACTTTTTTCCTGAATGCAGTACTCTTTAATCACTACATTTTATTAAAACCTTTGTTAAAATCACATGCAATGAAGGTACAGAACTAAAATGAGCAATGCTTTTCTAAAACACAATCACTCATGAAAATTAAGGGAATTCAGCTATATACATTCAATACTGAGTAAATTTGTCAGGGATTTGAAGCAGCTGCATCCCCTTTCTTTTTCTCCTTAGCATGGGCTTCTCTAGGCCGTATAAACCAGACCTGAACTGTGGTTACCTCAGAGAAAAAAAATCTATTAATGCACTGTATGGCTAGTGCCTTTCAGAGGTAAAGTAGCCTTAAACTGACATAATCGGGAACTACACAAGCTCAGTATCTCCTTTAAATAATTTTTGCTCAAGTGCCTTTATTTAAAAAAATGGACACAGGTTATCTATGTGCAAAATAATAGGCCAAAAATCTCACTGATTTTCTTTACTATGCAAAGAGTTATTATATCTGTAGCAGTTCTACCCATATCAGTGCAATTACACCAACATTTGACCTAGACTTGCATATAGCAGCGCAGAAGTAGAACTACATCCCACTCTCCTATTTTACACCTATTTTTCTACTTCTGAATTATTTCTCATGAGTGCAAGCTTGCCTTTGTCCTCTTCTTCATACTTTCTGTACCACCTAAGGTGACATTACTAAGCACAAATTAAGTCTAAAGTTCTATTTTGGTGATCATTAGCATACGTTGAGGATCTTTATATCTCAATGGGGAATCAATCTATGACCTTTTAAAGCACGTCTTCCTAGTTTGTAACCACTATTAATATCCTGGATTTTCCTTCAAATATCATTATAATGATGTGACTTCTTCATCATGCATTTGATTGTCTTATAGTCAGCATGAATGTCTAGTGCTGTCAATAAGCTTGATGGTTCAAAAGACCAGCTTCACTTATTTATTTTTCGGTTTATAACTGAAATATATCAGCTATAGAGGTAGTGGATTAAGGACATTACTGGAATAGTGCTCCCTTGCACTCCACAACCTCCTCCAGGCAATATGCAGTCAGACTGAAAACTCAGGTAGCAGTAATAAAAATTTTGTTTGAACTAGTGCACCTCTATTTTGTTCTTTTATAACCTGGGAGCTTACACACTCCACCTGCAAGCAAGAAAATACAGTAAAGGGATGCATTTGGCAGCTGCCTCTACTATTTAAAATGTCAAGTTCAAATTTTCAACTATTGCCTTCAATTCTAAGGCAGAAGTTAAACTATTCTAGCTTGTGGGGTGGAAAAAACATATCATAGTCCATGTTTGATTTACAGAAAAAGCATGAGATATCCTGATTACACTTGCCTATATCATGTAGATTTCTGTGTGTTTAGATCTTAGTGGCACCAGCAGCTAGTTTGACAATTCAGATCTATTTATTCACTGAGTTCTTAAATTCTTTCCAGACTATACTCTTACATACTTTTCTTCTGGGAAAAAAAAGTATTTTAAAGATGCTTAGATAATTTTATTAGCTTGCTGGTGTTTGTTAGTTTGGTTTTTGTGTAGTGTGTTTTTTTTGTTGGTTGGGGTTTTTTGTTTTTGGTTTGTTTGTTTGTTGTTTGTTTTGGTTTTTTGTTGTTGTTTTAGTTTTTTTTCTTTTTTCAGAAATTTCATTTATGCTACATGTTCCAGACCAGAAAACTTTGTGAGAATAATTATAACTGAACCAAATTTTAATAAATTGTTGCTTATACTGGAGTTAGTAGCGTGGATATTTCATTTCACGGATGCACATTTTGGTTTCTTGTTTCATTTATTTTATGATACAAATATTTAAACTGCTAGAGTGCCCAGCTGGTGCATACAGAGCATACACCATGGACTGTCCCATTGATTAGACTGTCTAATCTGCCTGCCTTGACCAGAAGCCACTGACAAACTCTTCCCTCTTCAGAGTAAAATCCATGCATGCAGACGTGTCAGTTTTCTTGGCTTTTGCTGAATCTTGAAAGTTGAAGTACTTTGCAAATAAACTTCAAAAGGTTTTGTGGTGGCTAATGAGGACATCATTTGCTAATAATATGAAGAACTCATGCACTTGAGTGAGCTGGTACAATTTTCTCTTCCAAAACACATTATTTCATACAAGCTTGTATGAATTTATATTACCATAAATATTCCAACAAAGTGCTGTATTTACCCAACCAACTGAACCTCATTACTGTCCCTCATCTCAGAGTACATCTTACCAGAGTTTTAGTCTTCATAGCTTGGTGTCTTCACCCAAAGTAAAAACACTCAGACCTGGGCAGCAGCCTTCTGTAGAGCATTTGTGATCATCTTGACACATGCTGGAGTGCAATAGATTCATGAGATTCTTTTCCTGCTCCTTCTGGGACAATGACAGAGTGAGGAAAAGCCTCAAGATAATTCCTTCAATTAATTTATTTAAAAACCCTTTAGAAGAGAGGTTTTCAGGAGAAGACTATCAATACCATATTGTGTGCATATTTAATTTTTCACATTTCTGGAACAAAATGGCCCAATTCTGCTGGGCTTTCTATGCCAGCTTGTATCTGCAGACAGCTGCTCACACATGCCAACCTTTTACAGCTTTTCAGGTTTCCTTTCAGCTTTAATTCCCCATTGGTAAGACAAGATTTTCAGTATCTTTGAAATCAGGAAGAGGGTTTTTTAAGCTGACAGCTCCTTCCACTGTCTCAGCAATATATACCAAGATGATCTCATTTGAGAAGTGGTTATGATGTTTGGTATGGATTTAAGATAAACTAACCATGCAGGAAAAGAATCTTAACACTACGTATTACTTCAACTTTTCTCACATTTGGTGCTGACTTTACTTAAGTTAAAAAAGAAGACAGAGTTTCACTGTCTCATTTGTTTGGGATTAATCTAGCACTTACTGGTAAGATACTCAGATCTTACCAAATCTCATTTCACTCTTAGGTCATTAAAGCACGTGTGGATCATCAGCCTTTGTACAATGCCCTGGAGAAAGCTAGTAATTAACCTACTTCCCTACTGACCATAAGCCATCTATAGCTCCTCTTTGTTTCCCTCAGTCAGTTTATAGTCTCTAACATCGCTTTATTTTGGGCTGGCCAACCTTGAGTACTTAATTTCTTTAGATACTGCTGACAAAACCATATCAAGATCACGGGGCCATAGCTGGATTTGTCCACTCTCTTGGTGAGTAGCACTGAGATGGCAGAGTTGGTTTCTAAGAAGCCTAGAAAAAGTCATTCAGGTAATAGAAAAGATTAATGAAGTATCATGCAGATATGTGGAGCATTTGTTTCCTCCTTAGCATACCCTCTACAAAAGTTCCTTGTTTCTTATACCTCCAGTAATACTTACTCTCCTGCCTTAGAGAGCGTCCTGTTATGACAAATGCCAGACATAGAATCCTGTCAGAGATCTTTGGCAAAGTCTTTTCAAAAGTTTTGATAAAGATCTGGCTGACATAACATTTTCTGCTATTGTAATGACAGGCTTAAAGTCTATGAAGTTAATAAGATTAGATTTTTTCCTTCATTGAAGCTGTAGCGATTTGTATCTATTGTATCATGCTTAGTTTAGTGTTTTATAGGCTCTTCCTTGCTTTTTTCAGCTATTGTTCTGGATCCTAATGTAAGTGCTTTATGCTCCTCAAGTCATCCCCCAATTTTTTTTTTAATAGAAGTGTAGTATTTGTTACATACCAGGGCTGTAGATGAGAAATTGACTCTAGCATTAAGCTATATTTTTTTTTATCAGCAGCTCAGCCACGTTCTTCTCAAACCTCCCTGTAATTCTTGTATGAACAGTGGCTAGACCCACTATTTAATTGCAGTTTATTCTACTGCTCAATATTTGAACATCTCATCTCCCATTATGCCTAGATTTCATTTGCAAAAAAGAAGACTTCTAGTAGGAGAATATGTCTCATCTTCCATGATAGGCACTAATGCAAAGTCGTAATCAAGCTGCTTTGAAATTGCATTTCAAACCTGCCTTCCTCTGACTCAGGGCTTTGACTGCAGCAATGAAGGAAGAACTGCACTCTCTCCACTTCTCCATTGGATGCAGGAAAACATCCTTTGATGATGCATCTGCAGCTGAGGCAGGATGCTGGGCTTGTGGGGCAGGAAGTGTGGGTTACCTGGCAGAGCTGAGAAATCTTTCATTTTCCTGTTTTTTCTAACTAGTCTGTGTGTTTAGAGGTAAAACACCTGTGACCAGATTTGAGGGGAGGAAGAAGTAAAGGTCAGCCTGTGGACCATTATCCTTTGAGAGGCAGTAGGCATGGAAGAACTTGCTTCCCTCTGGACCATGGGCCTTTGGCAAAACCCACAGTGCTGTGGGGATGCAGGACGTCTGTGTTATACTCTCTTCATGTGATACTGTAATTCTGGGAGATTTTTACCTTACAGACGGGAATTTTGCGGTGACTGGTGTAGCACACACAGGCTGGCTTTTCCTCTGGCCTCTTCTGGACTATTACATCTATTACATGGTTGGCTGTGTTTGCAGGCAACAGGCTCAATGATCCATGAACTGTCATCCAGTCCTGTGGGGAATAATTGGGGATAGCAGTAACAAAATCTCTGCGATTTTAGAGAATTTGGGAGTCTTGTTCTCTGTTTCCCCTGTGTTCTGCAAGAGTTGCTGTGAATTCTTCAGCTTTCCCAGCTTTCAGAGGTGTTAAAAGGTTTACTGGGCTTGCAGACCTGTCTGGGAACTCAGAGATATTGAAAAATAGCAACAGAATGTCTCGATGAAAGAACAAAGGGCTGCAAGCCAGAATCTGTCCTTTGCCAGATGGTCATCTTAATAATACTTTGCATAAATGTAGCATTAGGAATTTGTACTTTAGCCTCTGAAGTGGATACGTATCATTAAAACTGTTTTACAAATGAGGAAGCTGAGGATTGAAAAGGTGCACTCAGCGGCAACCACATTGCTAAACACACGGGTGAGTATTGCCAAGAATTTTTACACACAGATTATGCAGAAAAGGTCTTAGTGGCTACACTGCATTATGGAGATCCTTGGAGTAAACTGCGGTGCTCAAAGAGAACACAATATGTCTCAGCAGCCACACTACAAACCTGAGCTAAAGGAGATGGACCCCTCAGCTCAGGAAGGACGTTGAGACGCTTGAATGTATCCAAAGGAGGGCGACAAAGCTGGTGAAGGGCTTGGAACACAAGCCCTATGAGGAATGGCTGAGGAAGCTGGGGTTGTGTAGCCTGGAGAAAAGAAGACTCAGAGGTAACCTTATCACTCTCTACAACTACCTGAAAGGTGGTTGTAGTCAGGTGGGGGTTGGTTTCTTTTTCCAGGCAACAACCGGCAGAACAAGAGGACACAGTCTTAAGCTGCACAAAGGGAAATTTAGGTTGGATGCTAGGAAAAAATTTTTTACTGAAAGTGTGATAAAGTTCTGGAATCGTCTGCCTGCGGAGGTGGTGGAGTCATTATCCCTGGAAAAAAAAGATTGGACGTGGCACTCAGTGCCATGGTTTAGTTGAGGTGGTGTTAGGGCATGGGTTGGACTTGGTGTTCTTGAAGGTCCCTTTCAACTTGGTGATTCTGTGATTCTGTGATTCCTGATTTTAGAGACAGAGATGTGTACAGCTGCTTTTGGGTATTAGAGTTTGCTCCATGCCTCATATTATAAAGAATGCTGTCATTCAGTCAAGAGCTACAGCCAAACATCACAGTAGAGTTCAGCATTGGCACTGACCCAGGAGCTGTGTTTTAGTCAGTGTGCCTCAACAGGTCAGTAGGTTTTTGTCAATATGTTCAGCCTGCACATTCCATGCACAGATAAAAGCTTACATCAGTTTACAGCACGCAGACATCAGTTTAGTTTGCCTATACTCCAAGGCAGTAAAAAGGCCATGACCATACAAAATTTGGCTTGAAATTAAGCAGAAAAATTCATCTTTCCTTAAATTTCATCATGTAGGTCTAAACGAGGTACTAATACAGAGGTATGATTTTCTCTCCCTCTAGTCATGCATTGATATCTGCCCTAAAACACAACGAGTAAGCACATCTTCAATCTTGCTCTTCTACACTAACGTCTAAGCAGACTTCAGAGTTTCATCCTTCTCATTTGGCAGTGAATATAATTTTGAAAGAATGCAGAACTATGCCTTTAAAGCGTTACTCAGTAAGACACACTGCCAAGAACACTGAAAAATGTCTGAACCCAAACTGCTCTTCGCTTAAACTCCTTTATGTTCAATGTCATTTGTCCCTCTACATTCGAGTACAATTTGATACAAAGGATACTTTAATAAGGATTTAGGGCACTATTTCTGAACCAAAGGGTCACAAACACAGAAGGACAGTGAAAATAAATCAGGGTGACTTGAAGTACTGTAAATTTTATTATATTATAAAGCAGAGAGAATGCTGGTTTCCAATTCTACACACATACCCCAGCCATTCAAGGTCAAATAATCTGTTAACCTCTCCAAACAGACACATGAACGTAAGCTTATATGTCCTTCTTGCTACTGTGGATATATTCTTTGTTCTTACATCTACAATAAGTGGAAAGAAATCATAAATAATTGATTAAGACTTTGCCAAGTTGAAAAGCTTAGGAACACTGTTCCAATTTATGTTTCAAGAAGAAAAAAACCTGGGAATATTTAATCTGCAAACAGATACTGAAAATGGTCAGTTAATAGGAAAGATTTTTGTTTGACAAAAGCTAGGCTTAAATAACAATACGTGGAAATAAGAGTCACTTTTACATTTTGGGAAAAAGTATAAAAATTTTGATGGTCTAAGTACTATAGCTATAAAAGCCTCAGTAAGTACAGCTTAACAGTGATATACTGCTACGTGCTCCTATTTATGCTAATGCTAAACACTTTAGTGAGTACACTGAGGAAAAAAAAATTATAGCATAAAACAAAGTAAGCAGAAATTATTCTCACACGGCATGTACACCTATTGACCCCACTCTAGCTCTGAAGTGTCTATATGTTCAGAAATTCTGTTACAGAGAGACCTTCAGAGAGCCATTTGAAGATCATAAGACAAATAATGGTTTGTGATTTCACCCGTATTTCCGAAAAACCAGTTACAAACCAGCTAAGTACCAGTGAAGTGCTGTGACATATTCTTATAATACAAACAAATGAGAAGCAGAGACATGAGCTTACCAGGTAAGAGAAAGCACCTGCTGCAATATTAGAAACAAGGATATTAAAAGCAAAGAGGTGAACTTCCCACCGTATCACCCATACACATGAATAACTCTCTTTTACTGCTGAACTGTGGAGGAAATGGCCTGGCCATGCAGTGGCAGAGCTGCTTTGTTTAACACAAACTACTTCAGGATTATACACAAAAAAATACGGTATCATACAGAGTCTGGCATCTGTTTTAGCAGCTGTGACACTAGTCCTGCAAGGGATCATTCAGAGCTGCAAAAGAGGCCAAGGGGGACTATATTCTGCACAATCATCACCAGCAGAAGAGGGTGCCAAGTGGGTATTTGAGTCAAACTTATAAAGCAACTTGCTTTAGAACAGTGCTTCTATTTTTAACATGCAGGGATGAGCCAAGAAACGGTGAAATAATGCATTACAAATTACAGAAAGATACGCTTCTGCCCTAAATTTCTCCCTTGCGCTTTTAATATTTGAGCTTGAAGGCTGCATTCAGCTTTGGGGTAGGTGCACGCAGCTTTATTTAGAAAAGGAATAAAATGGAAATTTCTTACAATAATTCAAAACAAGTGCTTAAGAAAAATATCATTCCCTGTCAGAGACTGCTTAGTAATTTATAAATAATTTTGGCAGACAGTAATGAGTAAATGAGCTAAGTCTTCACTTAAATAAAGTGAGCCATGTCTTTTGGTTCAATGTTTCCCATTTTACATTGTGCTAATGTCATAAAAGAGTATTAAAATTTTGTTCCTCTCTGCCCAAGACAAGGCAATACCCGATGGTCTCATGTTCTCCAGATATCTATTGGATAAATGTAAAAATTCTAGACATCAGAAACCCAAATGCCAAATTTCTGAAGATTTTTTCATTTACATATTTAATAATTTTAAAGTTTAAATTTTTAGAAAAGCAGTGTAAACCTCTGGATTTACACACAGTAATTTTTTGGCTTCTGATTAACACAAGTTTCATAACAGTCCAACAGCTACACACAGAGCTCTTAATATCACTGATTTGGATCAGCCTCAGTTTCTCAATATTTTGGAACTTTTTACACAAATTTACACCGTGGATTTTCATTTGGGTTTTCAATAGGGTCAAAATATGTCTCTTAACACCCACAGAAAACTCCCATGCAACAATGAATGAGCATATGCAGTCCCTTTATTTGACCCAGCTTGCAAAGCCCTGGTATTCCCTCACCTCCTTTGTGACTTTATCCAAAGTTCACTGTAATTTGTGTGTCCAAAGCTGCAGTATCAGTGGAAGAGCCTTATATTAAATTCATGCAGAAATTATTTGGCTTCCTGGTACCATCAGCCTGTTACTGCTTGTTGTCAACCATGGCTTCCGAAACGTCAAGTTCAGCAAAATTTTTTCCCATAATAGAGAATGTTTTAACAGGTCAACAGGGCAGCTTTCAGCACAAATGTGTGTGATCTCCTCACACTGATAATTCACGCTCAAAGCAGATTTTTGTGAAGAGATGAAGATGTTCTGTCCTCCATCTGACTCTTAGAAACCATTGTGGCATTCATTCTGCGTGTTATGCCACGTTAAAACCTAGAGTTTGAACTCCACCCTGGCTTCTGTTAAGTCCCCCAGCCTAGACCCTTGTCTCTTGACTCTTGTTTTTGAAGCATACTACTCTTCCAAGATCATATTAAGGTCTACCAAACACGTCAGCAAGGCAAAGGGGCTTGTTTTGGTCTTTGTACTCTCAGAACAGGTTTGCCTGCAGCAATTTTGTTTCAATTATCCTCATTCCCAGGTCAGTATAGTCTATTTTTGTTGTGAATTTACCCTGCCTCCCTGCCACACGTATTTACCCTTGGACAACACCTAGTTCTCAACCTCACCAGTATTCAGCTGCTACTTTGCAAGCTGTCAAACAACCACTCAGGTGTTAAAAAATCCAACCAAGTCTCTCTAGAGCCTTAATTTAAGTGTTAGCAGGGAGCTGAAAATTAGCAGCAATGTTTCTGCCTGCAGCTACGGGAAAAAGTGAGAAATGACACTTTAATGATTGCTAAGAAGGGGTGGGTAGTGAGTTTGCTTCATGCTCTCCATTTCACCTTCGCTGCCAACTGCTGGATGCATAAGCACTGAGCCTACATTCCTGCAATTTCTCTCACGAGGGTAGGAATCTGAGTTATGAATGCAACTTCGGACAGTAAATGCCCACGTCAGGTACATTGGCGAGGCCGAGCAACCTGCTGGGAAATTCTAGAATATTCCTCCCATTGCTGACTGCACTGCAGAAAGTTTTGCATGCTGCTGTTTTTGAGTGCATTAGTCCACAAAATTCCTTCTTAGAGATTTCAGACCAGTCACCTTCTTCAGAACCCACTGCTTGTATCTTTTACCTCCCTGATCTACCTGGAACTACTCTATTGTTTTTTTTAAGCTGCTCAGGCATTCGTTTTCAGGTCCCTGTTCTTGGCCTTTGAGAACTTACTGCCTCTTTGGTGTGGGCTTATCAGCTATATTCCATACAACCATAGACAATGCTTGCTCTGCTGAAGGCTTTTAAACCAGTTGTGTGTGCTTTCCAGTTTCAAATCATCTTCCCATGCATCTTTGGTGTACACGACTGCTTCTGTGTCAGGGCAACAGCTGGTTCTAATACACAGAGAGAACATCTCGGCATTTGCCTCGATAAGGCTGATTTTCTACCACCAGCTGATAAAATTGGCTACCAAGACAAGATGAGAAATACTACAAACGTCAAATTTGCTAATCTGGTGAGGGATCTAACACTCACACCCTTCTGATATTTGCCTCGTTTGCTATTTGCCACCACACTAATCAAGGTCCGCTCGTGTTATGCTCAAAGTGCAGTTGTGTGCAACCATGCTGCTTAGATATTGTGTGACCCAAATCCTAACTCCATGCTGTCACCACTAAACAACATCACTCTGATGCACATTCACCGTGAATGTTTTGCAGCTTGAGGACTGTCTTTATGAGGTTGTATCCCCTATCGCTGCTCTGTGCCCAGACATGAATCTTGTGCCTTTCTGTGCCTTTAAAACTGGGTGTGAGAGAACGAAAAAAAGCCAGAGAAACTTTTCAAAGCAGTTCTGAGCTCCAAGGTCACTCTACTCTACTCCTCTGTGTGCCTCTCTGGCATCAAGAGCGGAGGAAGCACCTTTCTTTTCTTCTTCCCCAAGCTTTTCAGCTTTTTCTCAAGAGAGAGACAGAGAGTTAAAATTCTTTGCTGTTTAGCTGGCTCGCTAGCTGAGGCAAGAACTTTCCTTGGACTGTTCTGCTCCAGTCTGGATCACCAGCACTGGGGTGCCCACACCACGGCCTGGAACAGCCACACCCCAGCTCCAGAGAGAGAACAGCCGCACCCACACAAGGACTTTGAATTTATCTTATTTAGCATTATTCTTTTCCCTTGTGTTTGTTGAATAAATAGGATTTTTTCCCTCTTTCACTTTCTTCCGAGGAATATTTCATTCCCGAACCTGGTGAGGGAGGGGCAGCTGTAACCTGCCTTCTATCAGAGGACGTTTTATTTCAGACGTTCCTCTGCATTTGTCTCAAACTGGGACAAGGACCAACACACCCCTAACTTCCTATTGCAGCTTTCTTTCCCTCCTCTCTTCTTCTACTTCATCTTAAATCTGAGGATGCTTGATGGTCAGTTTAGCTATGTCATAACTTCTTAGTGGCACAGTAGCATTTTGCCAGCAGACAAAATGAGTTCCAATCTGCTTTTGTGCTGAAAGCCTATCATTCAGATAACAGTATTTGACAGACTGCATTACCTCTGGTCCTGCCTAAATTGCCGGTGGCTGTAGCCACTGTGTAGGCAGCACCCACAGCTGGGCTTTCAGGACGATCTGTGTCGGCTACATGGCCAGATGCACATCATGATTAACTGCACAGGGAATGATCTGCTGGCCAGGGAGGCTCTAAACACATGGAACACTGCCAAAATTGTCATGGTTTGGTTTGGCCATTTGTGCACATACTAAAAATAAAATTACAGTGGTAGACACCAGGAAAAACAGTTAACTTCTGACAGAAATCTGAGTGACAAGTAACAAAATCTCACACCAAAAAATTTAATCTAAGACATCATAGGTCCATCTGAACTCTGAGCCCAGGAGCGCTTTCCATCTGCTGGCTCTGCTGTGCACCTTGGCTACGTGACAGCCCAAGGCTGAAGATGTAGGTGGGATGGAGACAGTCACCCTGTGCCCTGGCAGGTCTGTACACCAGGGGTTAAGGCTGCGGGACACAGAACTGAACAAACCCCTCCTGTGGTTTAGGCCCTGTGTGACAGAAAACAGGGTGCAGAAAGCAACAAAAACTGGAAAATTCATATCTTCTGCAATTCATATCCTCTTCTGCATAAATAGCTTTCTCTACATGAACTTTGACATCTCTTAGTTACAGTGTGCAGTTTTTCGTAACAGAGAAGATACTTGGGATACCAGAGGGATATTAGGTTTGGTGGAGTATGGGCAACTTTAGAGATAATATGAGCAACAACCCCCAAAATATGAGGCATTTGAGAGGTATTGGAGTAAGTGCCTGTAGCAGTTTATGAACAGATTCAGAGATGATGGTTCACAGTTCACCTATAAAACTGAAAACAGTTTTGAGAGAAAGATTAATTCCATGGAACATCTTGGAAACGTAGTGTTCAGCTGTGATATTCTCCTGAAAGTTAAATGTATTTGTACCATCTAATACAAATATATCAGGGGGAAAAAAACCTTTTTACCGGAATGAATAATCACTGCACAGTGTTTAGTAGTGCGATTCTCCCTTTAATTGTCTATTCCCCACTCCTGATTGTTTCAGTGATTCAAGAATAAATATCAAAGAATAAATAAAGTTGATGCAAGAGATTTCTTAATACATAATGACTAGGCTTCACTTTATAGATGAAATCTCAGACAATTCAATCATTACATAACCAAGAGTCTCACGGCAATTCGTGAATTGCTGTAGATGAAGTCTGATTTCTCTCTCCTCTGCCTATCCTCACCTTAGCGTAATCATATTCTATTTCTGACTTAAGTTACAGCACTTCACTCACAACTAACGGGCACTGATAGTATCTTGAAAACAAAGGAAAACTCTCTCTGAAGCACTGCAAAACTGAGTCATGCATAGTAATGCCCATTTTTAAAATAAAGTAACTCATAATTTACACAGGCATTTCAAAGAAGAAATCATTACCATGAGTAAGGAATACCCCATCCCTAGAAGTGTTCAGGGACAAGTTGGATAGGGCTTTGAGAAAACTGGTCTTGTGAAAGGTGTCCCTGCCCATGGCAGTGGGGTTGGAACCAGATGATCCTTAAGAGTCCTCCTAACTCGAAGCATTCTGTGACTGATACTGTGCTTCTAGGATTCAAAACAAACCCTGCCATTTTTCTCTTTGCATGGCAGTCAGGAAGGCAGTGGTGTTTTGGGCACACTCACGTCATAGTCTGATGACATCCCTCCACATATCATGTATTGTCTGAACATACTGAGCACACAAGAATGGCTACAGGACAAAGGGGCATCAGAAAGCTCATCCAGGCTGACCATCCCTACCAGCTTATTTCTCTACAGTTTTTCCCTCAGGAGCATTCAGACTGTGCCTTTGTTCTCTCCCCTGCCTTTGCTTAGAGTCACTAGAACCAGTCCCAACCTCTCTTTTCCCCGATACACTGCAAGCCTGTGATGGGGGTGGAATTTGCAACAGTCTGCTCATACACACCAACTGATGGCAGGAGAATTTCTGCTCAGTATGATAGACCTTGTACCATTTCTATCTGAACCTGAATTCATAGACTTGATGGACTCTACATCCATCATACTTTACACCTAGTGATATCGTGGTTTAAAAATAAAACTTTAAATTTTACGGAACTTAGAATTCCAGAAAAGCTTCTAATTACCCCTTAGCCTTACTGTAGACGTATATTTTAAAACCTGAAGACACTACTATCCCCGTCCAGTTTTGCTGAATAACAGAAGCTAAAAAGAATATCACCCAGCAATTATTGTATCAAAAAATTGAGCTGGGAGGCCTCAATTTTTCCCTCCAGGAACTGTTTTCTCCTATTTTGTAAGTACAGACACCACACTCACATTGAACTCAGGTCTCATGTGATTTTTACAAGCAGCAGCTGGCTCAGTACCTTGTCATTACCATGTGACTGGCAGGAGGAATGCAGCTGGTCTGCAGTGAGGCAATGTGACAGCAGCGCAAAAGGGAAAAGAACCCGATGCACCTATTATCATCATCATCATCCAGGAAACTGCTTCGTGAAACTTCACATCCTGAATAATAGTCTCAAAAGCCAGTTTAGCATAGCAATGGCATCAGAGGTAGCAAACCCAGACCTGAGCAGACATGCTCAGAGCAGAGTGCCTATGTCATTGGTATATACAGAAGACGGACAAGTGCCTTCTCTTACTTTCTGAGGAATATATGCTTTCTTGCCAGTGCTCTAATTACACTCTTATTTAAGTCCAAATGAAACCTTGAGCCATGCTCTCATTAAAAAGCACTTATAGTCCTATAGTCTTTAGGTAAGCAGCTAATTTTAAACGGCTGGAACATAAATTAATTGCATTAATTTTAATAACATTTCATTTAGAAGTGTAGGAGAAAACTAAATGAGACCAGTTAAATAGATAATGGTATAAATATTCTCTTCATTTACTGATTTATTAGAGACATTCAATGTTATTCAAGTAGCTCCGTTTTTAGAAAGGCTGCACGGTATAAACCATGGTCATGCGTAGCAACAAATCAGGAGGCTTCTTCCCTGCAATGATCCAGCTACAGGGCACTGCCATGGGCATTGTGGGGTGAGGTCTGATCATCACTGAGGCTAGTCTAAGTGTATTTTCTCATTCACCCCTAGCTGAGACCAATTAGACAAGTGTAACAAGCTCCTTGATGCTACTTCCCTTTCAATAATGCTAATTCAAAAATTATAATTCTTGGCTGGGTTTTGTTACTGCCTTTTAGAGCAGAAAATAGAATATAAGTAACTACTGACTCCTAAACCTGAATTTTTAAGATTAAAAATACTGCCTTTACACAGTTTTTCTTGAATGTATCATGGAAAAATAGCTAAAATATTTTATTATTTTACTTCTGAAAGCTTTCTCAAACTCCATACTTGTTTTGCCATCTCAAATTTTGCAAAATATATTTTACTGAAAGGTTTTGTTTTCATTTTCTGAACTTTGCTTCAGGACCCGTAATGGACTGATAATGTAAACAAGATCTGCCATGATCTAAAAATCAAAGACTAAGGTATGTAGTCAGGGCAGTAATATTAATGGGGTTTATGTTATGCAATGAAAAAAAAATATTATCAGCTTGGACTAGTTTGGAGGCTTTTTTCCTTGCAAAATATAGGATTCAAAATTATATGTCAAGTTAAGGATACAAATGTTTCCTGGAGCAAAACCTCAAACCTACATGTCCACCTCCCAGTGGAATGCCCTGCCCACCAATCTCCTGAATCACAATCTGCATGCCCTTGGATATTTAGTGTGTCTGTGACAAGGTCTCATTTGGTTGGAATTTCAATTTCTATGGCATTTTCAAGCAGGGGAATCTACAGGAGAAGAGGAGGCACAAGTTTCAGACAGTCCTGCACTCTCTCACAATGTTTCTCATGTTAAAAAAAATTTCTCTGGCTCCTGCACAGCAGGATCAGTCTAAGTAGCATGTCAGATATGGTCTCAGTTGCCTCAATAAAACCTTTTCATCCTAATTTGATTTTTCCTCTCATGGGTGTTGCACATTGACTTGTGCAATGATTCCCCTGCAGTTATTTAATTAGAGCCTAATCTTACCTTCTCACACATGGCAAGACTTCCTTGTACTCATAAACTGCATGCAGATATTTGGAACAGTGGTGATTTTGCTGATAAAAGCTGTTTTTCCTCTTTAGCACCTCTCTAGGGCAGGACGTGTTGTTCAATTCCCTCCAGTCTTGCTGCCACTGCCCTGGTCAGCCATTCAGCAAAGGGAATCAGGACAATGAAATCCATGGTCCAGGTCAGCTCACAGCCATACCCAGCAGGAACTGGGACACAGAGGAGAAGGAGCAGGCACATATTGATGAGGCAACATACTCGCTGCTGGGGAAGGAGGTGCCCCTTCATCATGGGTGAGGAAAGAGGAATAGAGCCAAGAGAAATGACTTTGGGCCAGTTACCAGTTTGTGTAACAACAGGGCACTGGGAGGCTGTTAAGTGCTCACCTGGAGACAAGGCTCCATTACATGTTATTCCAGTTAACTCTTATCATCAACAACTTGTTCAAATTAAACATGTGCTTCTAAAGCAAATAAGGGAAAAGACAAGGGAAGTCTAGATCTTCCCTCAGGTATGTTTTTACAACTTTCAGTGGGATGAGAATCCATGCACAAAGTGCAGGACAGACTATATTGATGGTAAATGATGTTGGTATAAGACTAATTTTTTTTTAATTACTACCTTGTAAATTCTTCTACTGCTACTACTTAGAGAGAAAAGAAAGTATTATTAGGCAGATTCTCCTGAGTGTCTGTACGGCTGCCTCTAATGCACAGGGGAAATGCATACATCTCTTCATACCACTTTTGCAGTTTCCAATTTTCCTTGTGTTAATTGCTGTATTTAAAAAGTAGATTTATATTGTATTAACAGACCAAACCTTCCCTAGAATTTTTGGCAGCCTTTTAGATTTCATATTCACATTCTGTAAGCCCTAAAAGTATGTGGGTTACTTTACTGGAACAAAAGCATTTGTGTTTCCTTGGGACTTTGCCTGCTTCTAGTTGAGAGCATGGAGCGTGCAAACTACTCGTAACAGCCAAAAGAGAACCTAAGCAAAAGCGCAGAATCATTCAGAAAGCTAATACAGACACAGAACATAGATAATCTCCTTTCAACCATGAATGTCCTGAAGGCATCTTCCTGTAAGCAATATTCATGGCAACATCTTCAAATATATAACTACTTGCCAGGTTCCTGAGAAGACACATCTCTGGAAATGAGGCAGAACTATCTATCAACAGTTTTTACTAATGCAGAAAGGAAATTGTAGCAAAGTGGAGCAATATTTTGTCACACTATCACTGTCATCCTATTTGTGCTGTGGGATGGAGGTTTAAGTATCATCTATAGGAAAAGAATATTAACTGTATTAGTGATTTGAATTACATGTGCTATAATCAGAGTATGCGCTCTAATGTCATACTGAGGTGCTTTCTGTGCAGTAGGAGATGGAGAAATCCACAGCCTGCCTGGGTTGACACTTGCTGAAGTGTTTGGCTGGGGATACTGTCCCAGATGCTGATAAAACAAATGGGGGGAAAATGCAGAATAAGCCTAGAGGAAAAAGTGACAGATTCAATGAGAAAGTGAGGCTGTTAGGGTCCACAAGCACAGTATACAAACTAAGTTTAGGAACACAGTTGGCAGTCAGGCCAAAACCTGCTGTTCACAAAACTTCAAATAGGAAAGAATATCCCAAAAAAGGAGCAGAACCTGGATAAATGAGGTAAGGCAGCAATTGATCTATCTTAACACTTGCAGAAGGCAAGATAAGGAGCCAAGAGGAGGAAGAGGCAGTTTGTGATGTTCAAAAGATGCAGATCAGAGCAGATTCCCAGGCAACCCACAAGTTCCCAGCACGTCTTTATTGTGACAACAGTGCTTAGGGCACAGATTCTCACCAAAGAGTTCAGAAGTCAGTAACCTGGGGAGTGATTGCCCTCAGCTGCAATAGCTAATTACAGAGACCATTCAAGGCGTTCACTGACATATGCACCAATTTTTTTTTTTTTGCTAAGTTGCCTGTAATAACTTTACAGTTTTCCCAGACCCACCCTAAACCTTTTGAAATTCCAGTAAGGAATGAACACAAAAAAGGCCTCACTACCCCAAAACTCTATTGCTCCCAAAAGAACAAAGGTATAGTTTTCTCTCAGTTCAATCTATTGTTTTGTCATTTTTATACCATCCCATACTTTACTGCATAATCCATTTGTGAGTTACTACAATTCTGAGTAGCCTCCAATGAGAAAATGAGTAAATATCTGATTTAATGCTTTCTATAAAAAAAAATATTGTAAGCATCCTCCTGTACTATTTGATACCCATAACTGGGAATTAGTTTTATCACAACCTAGCACCCAGTGCAAATTTTTGTCCGTGAAATTTTTAGGAAAATAGCCTAGACAGCAATAACCTAGTGTTGGACATATTGCCTGGTGCTCTGAATTGGTGACAAAGAACATTTATGAGCAATACTAAAATTACAACATGCAAGGGAGAGACCAAAACAAAGCCATATTCTGTTCCAGCAAAACGCTAAATGAAGTCTTTTGGAGAACAAAAGCATTGATCTTCCCATTCTTTTTTTCCTGACTCAGCTGCTTTTTTTTCCCCAGAACTTTTCTGTCAACTTGCATTCCAAAGTTTTATGTGAGAAAGCTGGCCTCAGAACGGAAACACCAGACAGCCTGAGTTTAATGCTGCGTTTCCATGCCTTTCAAAATGTTTTTCATCTTTTCTCTTTCAATAAGATTGGAAAGAAGAAAAGAGGACAGAAGTCCATCAAAATTGCTAACTCCATTTGCAGTTAAGTATTGCCTATTTACAGGGCATTTTTGGTGCTCTCTACTTGTGTCCTGACCTGACCCAGTTTTCATAGAATCATAGAATAGCTTGGGTTGGGAGGAACCTTAAAGACCATCTAGTTCCACCCTCTCTGCCATGGGCAGGGACACCTTCCACTAGACCACATTCCTCCGAGCCCCATCCAACCTGGCCTTGAACACGTCCAGTAATTTTGTGTTACATCTTGACGGTGCTTGGTGTCCTGGGATTATTCAGAACACTGCACTTTTGGAAGAAGTCAACAGGCATTTTGGAGAGTGACTGTTCACAAACACCTGAATGTTTTGCACCACATAACCCTAAGCATGTGCTTTACTGGCAGAAGACCTGCCTACAACTCAGATTTAAAAAAACACATCATCTGCCTGGGGAGTTTTTCCTTTCACTGCGTGGTTATGCTGGTCCTTCATTCTCCACACTTCTACTCTGCTGCTTAGTCATGGATAACACTACCGTTCCACTCACATTAGTTAACCCATATTTTAATAGTTACAACCATCTATGGAATGGAGCAGGCTTGGGGTTGAGTCTTAGAATTGCATTTGCTGTGTCATTGTGAGCAAGGGTGTTGTCACATCTCTGGCTCCTTGTACAGAAAAATGTAAGGATAAACACTACACTTTTCTGAGGGTTGGAGCAGGAAAAAGGCTCCATTAATTGAAATACATTAAAAACCAAAAAGTTGCCAAGTCCTACTGTGAATCCGAGAAATCTAACCCAAGTGTGTTTCTGAAAGATACATTAAGTATTTTGGGGTGTTTATCAATTTGGCCAAAGGTTGGACTTCATGATCTTGGAGGTCTTTTCCAATCTTCATGATTCTATGATTCAATTCTGTGATTGTGTGCTGTGTTGCCTGGAAAGAAAAATCTGTGCTTCCCATAGGTTCAAATCACTGAGTGGAGAAGTGGTTCTATGCTCTGCGACCAAAGTTAGCTCTAAAAAGTACGAGATCCATTGTAAGCCTGAAATAAAGTATTCTAGAGCAGGAACGAGAGAAAAAAGAGAGATAACTGGGTTTCTCATATGTCTGTCTCAAAGACCACTAGTTGTTTTTCACTTCACAGCAACGCTAATTCAGAACAAGAAATGCTCTAAGTTGATTGTATGTGGTTTTCCAGGTAAATTATCCTCATTCCTTATATTTTATGGGATACAATTTTCCTAATCTACAAATTTAGTAATTAATCAAGCATAAATCACATAAATATATTTTATACTCTAAATTAAATGACTAATTTTACTCTACAGTAACTATTTTTGATCATGCTATTTCTATAGTTAAGAATGATTAATTTTGTTTTTTTCCATCATGTTCATCTCTTTCTCAGAAACAATTTTGGTTTTTCTTTTACCCTGTGCTTTACAAATAAACTTTTCATTTGAAGAGAAGCTAAGACCGTGAAAATCTCATTTTAAGAAGTTAGCTCATCCAGAAGGAGCCCTGTCTTTAATCAGTGAACTATTGGCTCGTCTCAGATGCACGGCACATAAACACATTTGGATAACATTGTGGGGGGATGCATTTGGAAAAAGAGTGCAATGCTGACACTAAATGAAAGAACTACTGCAGTCCTAAAACAACTGGGAGAGTCAGCTTCTTGACAAGTCCTTTTAAAAGCGATTCAATGGAAACATTTAAAGAACATTGTGCCAGATTAATTAGAGGGGTTGCCATATGTAATACGTGTCTATTAATTGTAGTAGAACTCTATCTTTCCATCTTGATCTAGCACTGTAAGATAAATTTGAGTAATAGGTATGGGGTTTTAATTTTGTATTATTTTAACATCCACTCATGCTGACTGGAACTGGGATCCATGTCACCAGTTTTTCAAAACTGTATTAAGTAAACTATGCTCCAAAAGGGCTTGTATATGGCAGAAAAAAAGGGCAGTGAAAAAAAGAATTCAAACAGTCTGGCTTCAGATCAAATGCTGGCACAGCTGGAAATAGACCTCAGGTCTCTAACACCCCACTCCAGGCTTGTATCATCTCATCTCTCCTGCCTCATATATTTACACTGGTTTTTCTTCACTGCTGCTTAAATTAATTACAGAATCTATGTCAATAACTGCACTTACAAATTGGGTATATAATTTTAATAAGAAATATTTAAAAATTTCATTTTAATTGTCAGTGGTCATACATCTTGCACTAGCTTTCTTCCTTCTCTGAACACAAACATACGCTGCTTTCGTGTGTTAAGTTACTGATCATTCATCTAAGGCTGGGAAGGCAATAATGGCACTCAGGATAACAAAAATCAATGGAGCTGTAAATAAGCTTTGCTACAGCTCCTAACAATTTTAAGTCATTCATTATCTAGAAACGTAATGCCAGCTAAAGAAATACACTGGTTTCTACACTAGTTTCCGCACTTTTCCTGGATTTGTACCCACCACCTTCTACGTATGGGTCAGAAGAGAGGATTCTGCAGACCCTGTGAAGGCCATGCCATGAACATGCTGCCAACCCTATTACATATAATGTAAAGATTTTGCTGAATAAACACATGGAAGAAGATAATCAGCATGTTACCATACATTCACAGAGACTTCTCTGTTTCCTTTACAGCCTGCCTTTTGGATCAAATCCTTTTTCCAAGCTCCCGGCCAGGTTTTCCAAAGGCCTCCAGGAAAAACAGAGTAAGTCATTTTAATAAATTCCAATCACATTTTGGCCTATGGATGGACAGTCAAAACATTCAGGGCACAAAGAGTTTACACTGCTAGGATTAGAAGGTGAAACATCAGAGTGTAAAAGGACAAGGCTTCACGGGGAAAAAAGCATTTGAAAACTAAAACTGCTTCTTAAAATGTGCTAAAATGGAGACACTGAATTTGAACCCTTGCTGAAAGGCAGAGAGCAGAAGGGGAATTCGACAATCTGACTGGAGTAGTCCCGGGTAGGAGGAGACTCAACTACTGCAGAGGTAGTAAGGTCAAATCCATTGGCCATGGGCTGCCCCACTTTTCATTTTGCCTTAAGAAAACCGAAACACACTGTGGAATGATGGAAGACTGCATCAAGAGAGAAGACAGGTGAGGAAAATGCATGGCATTTTGAGGTCCTCTTCCAAATTTCTGAGCAAAGTAGTGCTGTAAACCATATCCCGTACCATTTAATACATTCAGTTCAGCTCTTTTGATCAAGAAGCAGAACTTTGGAGAATTTCCACAGGCTTGTTAGCAAGGAATACCTCTTAATTGCCGAATTTTTTATACTTCAGTTGAAATTGACTTTTTTCTTACCGCAACACGAAGTACGAGCTCCTCATATACTTTTGCAGAACAAGTTGGAATCTGTGGGGTTCAATAAATACAGTGGAAAAATGCGAAGCATTAGAAATCCTGATAATCTTGATGTGTTTCACAGAAGACCATGAAAGAAAGCTGGATTTGATTGCTTGCCAAAAAACAGAGGAAAAGGTCTTTAAGCTAAATCTTACGGGATCAAAGATGACATCTGACCACTGAGAAACAAATCTTTTGCAGTTTAGTAAGTAGCAAAAGCCTAAATAACTCCACCAGAGCACCATATATTAACACACATCTGACAACTTTGCCAACAGGAGCCCTTACTATTTAATCATAGAGGAATTTTGGGCTTAGCTTCCCAGGCAGAGATATAAATATCTTCTGAGAAGAAAACCTGAAATTTCTATGCAGAATGCACACATACTTTGCTTCCCCATACCTCTCTACACACAGTGTAGAGAGACCTGAACTATGCCAGGTATTTTCAGCGTGGGACTAAATATACAACCTCAGCTTTCTCATGTGAGGCTCAGACTGTCTGTATTAATTTAAGCTTGATGTTCACAGTGGCTGAGTTCCTCAGCTTCATCTAGAGCTAAAGAGTCCAGCACTCGTAAATAAATAAGCAAGTAAATCAGATTCCCATGGCTAATCAGTCAGATTTACTAGTAGACATGATAGCAGATACTTTCCCAGTGTAGCTATCCGCAAGGAACAGTTTATCTCCTAATCTGGGAGTCATTAGAGGAGGAAGATTTTACTTGAAGAATGCTCTTGTCCTAGATACCTACAAACACATTTGTCTTGGAGCTCAGGTGCCGCTGTTAATTGGCACTGACTCTATATAGAGCCCATAATATTCATAGACTTGAGAACACATTTGTAAATGATTCATGTTACCAATCCTCAATTACCTATTTGCAGCACCATTACCATATTAAATAAGTGATGATATGTGCACTCTTCATTATGTTCAATGTCATCCTTTATTCTATTTATAGGCCAAAATCTGAATCTGAAACAGACATATCAATTTATGGGAAGCCTTGTCATAATTTTAGTGACTGCAATCTTGATCAGGGTTTGAGGGCCAGGGGAAAGAAAAGAAAAGAAAAGAAAAGAAAAGAAAAGAAAAGAAAAGAAAAGAAAAGAAAAGAAAAGAAAAGAAAAGAAAAGAAAAGAAAAGAAAAGAAAAGAAGAAAAGAAAAGAAGAGAAAAGTGTTTGCCTGAAAAATCATTCTACAGGCAAGTCAATGAAATACTGCTATAAATTTATAAACCAGGTAAACTTTTCTTTGAACTGCCAGCATGAAGCTCTATCTAGCATCCAAAACCTAGATTTCGGAGACCTTGTAGCATCAGTTATTCTCAGATAAGATTTCATCATAGGCACCACCCTAATACAACCAAATTTAATGTATGCACCATTTCACATTTCCTCCCACACAAATGAGTGCTCATGGCTTATACAATGTGTCTCACTTCAGAATCACCAAGCTGAAATTGCTCAGCTATATGTGGCTTGAAAATAGCTCCAGTGTGGCTCCAGTTTGGGAGATATAGCCTGCAATTAATAAATGGTATGCCTGACAGGACAGTTGCCAGGTAACATTTTATTGCTAAGCACAAGACTGCAGCCTAGCCGTGCCCTTGAGACAACCTTTGGAGACTGGCTTGATGCTCCTGGGACAGTCTTATGTGAAGCAGTGTAGGCTGCTTCTCAGCATCCCTGCATCTGCCTGCTGGCCCAGCATTTGGCTCAGAGAGTATACAAAATCTGAAGAGCCAGGAAAACTTCTGCTGAAAATTAAACTCAGTATGAACAGACTAACTTCAGCAGTGGAATGAAGGAGGACATGAAGGAGGGGGTGAGAGTTAGAAAAGGTTGCATGGTAATTCAAGTACCAACCAATCAAAAAAATCCCAAACCCCAAGAAACAAAACCAAACACTGATGAAAAACAAAAGTGAAGGAGTATACCTCTACTTTGTGACTTTATGAATATTTTAGTGTATATGATACAAAAAATCATCTTGCTAAATTGGGAGTTGATAGATTGGGAGTTATTGTGTCAACATTTAAAGAACTGTTGAGATCTGCACACAGCTTTTGCTTGTACAATCCAAAAGTTAATGTGTTCGGCTAACCTCAACTGCTCTGAAAATCAAGATTATGACTCCTCAGAGCTTATTTTCAGAATCCTGCAGCTAGATTGCATGAGTATTTTGATAACTGCAACCCTGATATTATTTTGGTTGGTGCTCCTCAAATACAAGTCCAAAAGAAGTATAAAGGTCAGGCTCAGGAGACCTTGAAGGGACATAGACGATCAAGGCTGAGACAAAGCTATTTAATTCTATGAGAAAAATGGCACATCTAGGAAAAACAATAGATTTTAAAGTTTGCCTTTTTGACCTGTTCCTTCCTGCTTGTTATAGTCTAATGAGGAGAAAAGCTTTCTTTTGAAGAAGCTGCTCTCTGTAACTATATTTTCACAGAAATCATAGATCTGTGAAAAATCTGTAACCAAAAGCCTCTTCAATAATACATTTGCTAAACAGGGGGTCCCATTATCTATTGACCCAGGTAAGTAACAGTGACTCATGTGTTTCCACTCTGTTAGAAGCTTTGGTCAGGCCAATAATCTAGAAAGAAGTATTCACAGAGAAAATCAAAGACACTGCACGGTCATCTCATAACAGTCAGCTCTGTATCATCACTGCACAGTGAGAGAGCATAACTGAGTGATCAGGGCTGGAAGGTCTAGAAAGATTTCCTTCTTTCATTTTGGAGAACATGTGGCTACATTTGTTCTAGAAAATAATGTGGTTCTGAGACCTTACCCATAAGTCAGCTGTCCTTTGCGATTGTGCCAGTTATCAGTCACATCAATGACTGTCTTTGGTCTTTACAGAAGTGACAGCTGGCTTGTGCCAAAGCTCTCAGGGATGAGGCCAATGGCGAGGGCAATCACATGCTGGTGCTTTGGCCTTCCTTCATTATGAGTACGCACACAGCCAGTGCAACCTGGTATCCGGGTCCTGATGTCTGACAAGGACATGCCACTGACATCTTAAGCTGTCACTCACCTGTCCAGCTTCCAACACTCCTAGGTCAGGAATACTCCCTGGACACCTATGTTTCTATCAGTGATGAGCTGAAAAGCCATTTAAACTTCAGCTCCCATAGCCCTGCCCCATGTCTTGAGACATGCAGAACCAGGGAGACTTGGAAGGGAACCATGGTTCAGGTGGGGGAACACGTATTTCAACACCAGTCATCACCACTCCTCCTGTGGACATGTCTTGAGGGGACCAAATACATCTAACATCCTGCATTAGGTACGTCACAGCTGGGAGGAGGGACAGGAATCTAGCCACCCAAGGCAGAGCAGGGAATACAGGTAAATAAATGCAGATAGCTAAGAGGGAGCATGAAACTGAACTGGTTTTGACAACAGAGCATGGGCGACTTAAATACTCAATCTGAGTTGGATGATCAGTTCCAGCAGTTATGGATGCTTGAGGACAAGATGTGAAGACAAGAGATGTGACATCCACCTTGGCCTACCAGCTGTCCTCACAACCTCCGGTACTGAGATGCCCCCCTCTCTTGTACATCTCTTGAAATCTCTCCCATTTCACTTCTGACTAACTTACCATCAGCTAACTTATCATCAGCCTCCATCAGCTAGACTTTTTCTGCACAACTTTCCTTGAAATTCCTCCTGTGCACATACTGAGCCACTGTGTTGAAGCCAGCAAGAGTAATTTTTCAACAGGGAGTAAAATAACAGCTAAATGTCACTAAATATGGACTTTGGGAACCTGCAAGGAGGTATGCTATCAATGTGCACATATATGACCAAATGGATACGCTCAAACAATTGAAATCAACACATGCTACGTCCCAATCTACACCGTGAAAATGTGTGGCACTCAGGCTAGCCCCATGTCTAGTACAGATGCAGAAACCATCACAAAATAAAACTCTAATCAGGGCAGCTTAATTTAGTAGAACTTGGATTTACTCGGAGAGCTGCACTCAGCAATTTCCAATTTGACAAAATATTCATGCATAGATATTCCTACCACTAGCCCAGTTTTAGAACAAATGATATTTAATGAAAAATGAGAGATGAGCAGTAAATATTGATAACAGAAACTGAAAGGGAATGAGGGATACAAAATTAAATTTATCATAAAGGAAAAGCACATAACCTATTTTGACTTTTTTTTCTTGTACTTTTTTCCTCTTGTGTGGTAGGTGAGAGGAAACCAGAAAATGATCGTAAGAAACATGAGAAGCTTTGGAACGTTGAGTGTAGAATGGCTTGAGGGTCACTGCCATCCTCCCAGCACTGCAGAATTTTGATAATTTGATGCAATCTGGAAGCACTTTAGTGCCAAATAACAGTGGCTGCCTTCCATCACCCAAGTTTACTGATCTAGTTTCCAGGTTCAGTGATTCAACTCTTCTTTAAGATTAATGCTATTCTTGCACTTATTCTTCTTGAGGAAGGTATTTTTCTTGACTGTGATTATGAGTGAGTGAATAATTTTTGGGGAACAATTTACCCCCATGTACACATTGCAAAATATCTGCAAGCAGACTGTAACTCCCTTCAGTTTAGAATTCAAATATATTTGATCAATTTTTTTCTTCTGTGGATTAATCATTAAATTATTTGTTGTATTCGATATCTGAACCATGCAGTTTCACTGCATTGGTCAAACAAGTCACAACAATCTTATTTCAGCCTACTTTGCAGTGCAAGATCTTCACCTGGGCTAGTATTAAACAACAGCCCTGCATCTATTAAGGTATATTATTTCCCAACAGTGCTTTCAAAGAGTTTCTCTGGTAAAACTCCATTCCTTGGAAGCTGAAGAAGGAGCAAAGGAAGAAGGTAAGGCTGACATGCTTCCTGAAAATCTGGAATAAATGACTGGTGAAATAATTACAAACTAGACTTGAAAGAGAAGGCTTAAAACGTATAATATAAAAACCTCATTCCAACTGTTTGTGAAGACTCCAGCACAGCTGCCTTCTAACATGGCAACACCAAGGCTCCCACGGCACTTCTAGGTCAAAAACCTCCCCTGGAGGCAGGAGATCTGCGCCTGACCGCACAAGTAATTCCCAAATGCCTCTAGGTCTGGCTGTCTGACTCAGTGCAGACATCTACAGCATTTCACCTGCAGTATTCAAACTACCTTGAGCAAATCCACCCTACATTTTGCTGCATTTTCTTTTCCTTTTTGTGGTATTTTTCAGGTATTTTTTGTTTTGGTTTTTTTTAGGTTGTCAGGCTCCCAGAAGGACAAATTTGCCCACTCTGTTTCATCTCCAGCATCTCCCTCCATCTGCAGTGCTCTCCGGGGAGAAAAGCACGAGGGAGGAACAGCACCAAGAGATCTTTCCCTGCCACCAGGTTGCTCTGGTTCTGTCCCCAGGGTAAGGAATCTACCTGAGAGCAAAGGCTGGTGCAGGCATGTTGCAACCATGCTGTCTGCAAACCCTGAGCAGGTAAAATCTCTCTGGTGTTGGACTAGGTGATCAGAGACCTCACAGGAGTGGATCTGAAGGCGATTACACACTAGCTTGTGGAAATTTCTACATGGTGGGTAAGAACAGCAGAAGGGTAATAGGAAATCCCAGCAGTGGAGGACTCCAGCCAGAAAACCCTAGGTAGGGCTAAATGATCACTGTGCATTGGCTTTCACTGACCTTGGTCCCTGGGCAAATTGCAAATGTTTACAACTTGGAAGGAATTTTGTCAGACTATCTGTTGGAAAGTAATTAATGCTTTAGAATAAATTAAATCAGAGAATGCTACTGCTGTGATGAGAAATTTTAATGCTGAGTTTCTTTAGACAGAAAAAAAAAAGAAAGATGCCAAGGCTGGGCTAAGTACATTCCCCTACATATAATGAACTGTCAGGCTGTGATAGAGTCCTTAGTATAAATGTATATTTGGCACTTGTCTTCAAGTTGAGTACTATTCAGCATGGTTCTATTCAAGCACTTCTACCCCGGAGCCGTAGGAAGAGAAAGAGCCCATGATGAGTGAGATAAAAGCTGGCACCAGGCATAGAAGGTAGGCATGAGCATCATGCATGCTTAAGAACCAAAGAACTCTCAGGACACAGTGCTGTCATTATGCTTTTTTTTTTTTTTTATCCTCTGCCAGATGGAAATGGGTTGTTTGTTTTGTCAAAGTGACTTCAGAGAGTTACTGAGCACCACACTATAGCACACACATTCGACCGGAGTAGACTGCTTCTCATTTCAGGGTACAAACTGTCTGCTGCTGCCTGCTGTGTATCCTCTCCAGTCACAATCCTTTTGGTTCTTCTAAGGAGGGAAGTGCCCCAACGTAACTGCCATATCATCAAGAATTTCTTGTTTACTCCCTCCAGTTATTTTTCATTTCCACTTCCATATGGTCCTCCTCATCTTTCCTTACCTCAGTTCCATCAAGTTTTAAAAAACGAGTAGGTATCCTTTACTCATGAGGTTGTACATAAGTGGTAGTCCAGATTTTTTGGCTTTATCGTTGTTAGTGATCGTATTACAATCACTTTTTCTCCTTTGTCTGTTTACTGCACCCATAGCATACATCCTCGCAGCGATGTCTGTGGTACACAAATGCTTGTTGAAGAAGTAACAGGAAGATTCAAACTGACATTACAAACATGCATTTTCACAAGCATTAGTCACATCAAGGATACATTACTTATTTGCTGCCTGGCAGCAATCACAGGGCTTCCTAATACTTGTGCTAACATTCAGTTTCTTGACAAATATCTACCCATAAATACATTTATTTAGATTTTTTAAATCATCATTAAATCAAACACTAGGCATATCGAATGGAAGCCTTGGCCAAATACAAAACTAAACAACAAGCAATATCACTTTTAGAAATAGAGCACTTGACAAGTTGGCTCTCAACTGCCAAGAAAATATTTGTTAAGATGAAGCAACTCAGTTTTCTGTTCAAAATGCACCTATAAGAAATTTATCAGTTTTGTGAAATTATGCTGACTGACAAGTTGCTTTTCAATAGAAGAAAATCAAAAGTCAAATTTTAATAGTACTTGATTCATGCTTTTAAGCTATTAAAATTTAATACTAATTAGATGCCTACAGCTGATGTAATTTTTAAATTTTGTATGGATGTTGCACTAATGAAAAAACCCCCAAACCATCAGCATTTATGCTGGAGATAATGAGAAGAAAAAGGAATGTCTCTTTCAAAAGAAATTGAAATTTGGGGTTTCTTTCCAGTTCACATTAGTGTAAATCTGCCACCAACCTACGCTCCAAATGTTGGAATTATGCACAGATTTGAAATGTCTATTTCCTACCAACTCTGGTTTCTATTACTGTGTCAGTCAAAGCCTTCGATGTGCTAACCACTGCTCCCTTCACAAGAAAAAGCCTTAAAGAAATAAGCAAGCCTTTCACAAGTAACACGGGGTGGCACAGTTGGACCTCAACTACAGGCTTAACACTGATTCCAGCTCCTCTTTGGAAACTCCCTGTGGCCAAACCTCTGGACATCACAAGCGTGACATCTCCAGCATGAGATGCAGACAGAGCTGTTGACAAGTAGGATTTCCTAATGGCAGGAGAGGGATATTTTTTACTGTTGTTATTGAGTCTCATTTTGGTCACAATGAGACTAAATGCAAATGTTTCTGTATTTCCACAGAACCAGAATTCCCCTGAGCCTTGCAGCTGCTTGGTGAAAGTGACTTTTTTATCAGACACTGCTGATGCCATCAGGGAAATAGATGCTCCTCTTTTGAACTCCAGTTTTGTGGAAGATTTAATCAAACACAGCACATTCTGGATCAGAGAATTCTGCCCCAAGGAATGAGCATTTCAGGATGAAACTTTGTTCTGTCAGATATTTCCTTAACATGGTACTCAGAGACACTCAGCAACTGCTGTATCATATGAGTAGGAAGAAACTTTTTCAATAATCAGGACCCAAACTCAGTATTTGCACTCAAAGGGAGATTTAACTAGGAATTTATTCTTTTTTTTGCCTTTATAGTGGTGGAGTCCTGCTGTTTCCTTTGCTAAAGATTTTTAATCTTACCTGGTCACTTTTTAATCAAGACTACTTTTACACAGCATAATTATGTCGTGTATTTGCCAGTAAATTTGATACTGAAATAGTACCACTTCTGGGAAAATCCAGGATGTTTCACACATAATGCACAAGAAGATGGCAGTCAGCTTAAAATGGGAGTTTGCAAAGATCAAGCATTCCTTACAATCAGGTTGCTCTAGCATGTGCTGTGAACCTCACTGCTTGCAAAATTGCCTTTGGCATCAGTGCACTCTTTGACAAGTTCAGTGTGTGTGACAGTGCCTTAAACCAGGATGTTTTCCTGCATACCCTTTTGCTTACAATAATTTTAAGTAGAAATATCTTGTACTGTAAGGTGCAATCACTTAGCAGAAGTGCTTGTCACGGATATTTAAAAATACCACAGAGCCCCCCAAACCCAGCAAGATGCCGTTGATTATCACCTCATCCAAACCTCAAATAATCAAGGCTTCTCACTTTATGAAATACATGTGCTCCTACAGATCTAATGTAGGAATGTGGAAGTGCATATGGAAGGAGTACATTTGCTCTTCAGGGTGATTGCATTGCCTGACTCTACCCGGCAAGGAGCTGCATCTCAGCTGTGCCCTCAAACACAGCACAGGCTAATGTCATGCCATGAAACACTTCATTGCCTAGAGGCTGAGAGCTGCTACCTGGTTTAGACTAAATTTGTTAAATTAAGAGCTTTAGGCAGTTTTCTATGAATGCAATTAAACACAGAGAGAGGAACAGAAAACAAGGAGAAATGTTGCCTTGTTGAAGAATCTGATAAGTGAATTGTCCTAACACTATTTGACATTTCTATATACGCCAGCAGCATATTCACATGGGAAACATCTTCGGATGAAAATAAAACAACAATGATATTTATCACTCATTTCTTTTTATCTCCTTTGCTAATCTAGTGTCATCAAACTTGGCTTTGTGTCAAGATCGGAAAACAACTGTTCCTGGGTGGTTTATGATATAAAATATTCTCTGTGTGTGTCTGTGCAGATCTTTGGTTTGATCTGCTAATCTTTCATCATAAACACAAATGAGACTAACAGTATCCAGAGTGTAGAATGAGAATGATAGACAGAACTGTGTTTACTCAAACTGGACTATATCCAAAGAGCCCTTATTTGGAATAAAAGACTTTTGTCCTGTCACTTTAGCAGTGTATTTTGTAGGGAATCACTTACTGGGAGTTATAGTCTCCTCACTGAAAGCACTGGAAATGATTTTCATTGCAGAGTTTTTGCATAAATAGAGCAATTGAGAGAAGCACAGAACAAGTTTGCTTCTTGCAGTGTGATGGAGGTTTTAAAACTATCTCCAAGAATATGGAATGATGGTCTCCTCTTAAGCATAATCAGTTTCTCATGGTTTTATTGCTTTTATGATCCTAGGTTTCAGCAGAAAGATGTAGTTTTAAGGATAAGAAGCCTGTCCATCACCTGAGTGGTGATTTAGAATAAGAATTAAAATTAATGCTGCATGCACTTCAGAGTCTTTTGTAAGCTACTAAATAACACACAGGTCTAGCAGGAAGACGCTGTTAGGAGTTTTGTATATTAAAAAACCTCACGTGTAATGCCTTGTTTCTGAACGCATAACAAAGAGAGGAAGGGAAAAACAGATGGAAAAAGAAGAAAGGAAAAAAAGAGAAAGTCAACACAGAGTCACAGAAATAAGAGAGCCCTAAATGTCTAACTACACTGAATTTCCATTCTGCCACCATTCCTTTGGCATGATACATTAAATGAATGAACCTTAGCCTGCAATTGCAAATCATATTATTAATAACAGCAGCTACATTCTTGTTGAAGAGTCTTTTATTTTAACAGCTATCCAACTCATTTGAATAGCATTTTGACAGGAGGAGTATGCTACCACTCTATATTTTAATGAAGATGTGGGGATGAAAAAAGTAATGATACTGTAAGCATACTGTTTGATTCCTTGAGAGGAGTTTATTGAGTCCTTAGGGCCACTGTTGAACTATAAATAGAAAACTCCAATTGCTACGTTGCCATAATTCATTCAGGTGTTTGCCTCTTTCCATGAAAAATGGCTATGCTTTTTTCTCAGCCCCCAAACAGGATAGGATGAGCTAAATACCCTTTCCTCATCCAGCTATAAAACTGAAAAACATATGCTTTTCCATTATAGAAGCAGTATGTTATGCTCACTACACCATTTTGTGAAGTCTGTGATGGCATCTGGCTGATGTCTAGGTTATTTAGCATAAACAATCACAATCTATCCATTATGTTAAATGAATAATAATATCTTCTGGGCTATGAAATGACAGAAATTCATAGTTTCATAGACTTTGAACAGGTTTTTTGCTGATTTAGAAATACAAAGTTCCATGGTTGAATACTCATTCAACTTTAAGGGAACACTAAAAGAGAGAAAATGTAGATGTTTGTCTCCTTCCTTCCCTTCAGGAGAAAATTAAATTAGAATAGCAGTCAGAATAATTTCCTGTCAAAATAAATATGTAAGTATGGCCATGTGCACAGTATTTCTTCATAGCAATAACTAAAATGTCTTTCACGCAAGACAGAAAAATATGATCTGCTTAATCTAAGGCTTCACAAAAGGACCAGCCTCTATAAAGTATGAGCCTGACTGCACATTTTCATCTGGAGAAGGCTTTCTTCGAACACAAAATAAAAACAATCAATTCAATGATATGATACAAGACGTTGTCTAATTTATTATCCCTGATTTTGCCCACATCCAGTAATTTCCCAGTGGCACCAGGAGGTTTCTACTCCCAAAAATATTTGAGACTCAACCCCTCAGCTGTATTTAAAAAAATATCAGGTTCCTGGTACTGTAAGGAGCTGAATAGGAACTCTCTGAAGGGATCAGCTGTTGCTGATATGTAACATGAAATTCAATAACCTCCATTAAAGTTCATTTATAGTAGCTTGATAACAGTTACTCTGTATTTAATGAGTGTTGGCTTCTTTTTAAACATTAATCAAAATCCAGTGTGTCACTGTAGGTATGAAAATTGTGTCAATTACCAGCTTTGAAGAGCTACATGCACCAAAAAGTAGGTCTTTTGAGGTACACACCTTATCTTTCTGCCCACAACCCACTACATAAATAAGAACAGCTACACATAAAGCATTAATAAATGCAAGTCTTATACTTACAGATTTAAAAAAAAATAAGTCACAGCTTGAGTTTGCAATATTAAAAACTGAAGGACAATTAAACCATTTATATGCAATTTTAATTCTGCTTACAGAAGCTGAGTAGCACAGCTGGAGCCACATCTCTGTAATTCTACCACAGGATGGCTATAAGGTATTAAATAAAGAAAAGAAAAAAACAAAACCCCTGAATTTCTCAGGCTGTCACAGTACAGTAACTTCTCCTTCTTCCATAAAGGCACTTAGACTTTAAAACCAGTGACATGGCATCCCTAAAGGAAACTAATTTTATCAACATCATCAATAGAGACGTTCAGAACTCACAATTCCCATACTGTTGACAAAGTCAATATTTTAAGAAAAGTTGCATTTCAAATTGGAAAGATAAATGTTTCTGAGTAGGGATGCTTTCTCAGAATGCCTATCAGGGAGAGAGAAAGAACTACACATGTTAGTCAGACTTGTAAAAAATTAAAGTAAAAGTAGAGACCCCAGTTATGAAATGCTCTAAACAATAAATACTGACAATTTGACACTACAGCTCCTGTTAATCCCAAACTAGAAATATAAATATATAAATTAATAAAGTACATAAAGCATTCATCCTGGTAATAAAATATACAGAAATGAACATTTTAGCAGGCTAATATCATCTGTCCTTATGCAGCTGGCATGAAGCTGACCTAAGGCTACAAAGCTGGCCTAAATTACATATAACCTAGTTCTGACTTATTTGTCATGTTTGCACTGCCTCCTGATCCAGCACCACACAGCCAGGGTGTGCAGGACCCAGTCCTATGAGTTTCCACACAGCCCTGATTCCCAGACACCTCAAGGTATTGGCAGGGCTGACAAAACCCTGCATTCCCCCAAGCATCTCTCAGGCTCAGACCACCTCTGAGCGGAACACCAGAGAAGTGACGGGAAGGGTTTCTGCCAGGCAAAGTATAAGGAAGAAATCAGGCCCACTGGTTAGGTGATCATCAAAACCAACTGACTCAGTCGTTTAAAACACTGTTTCAGCAAACAGCCTTCCCTGACCCTCCTCCTAACCCTGGTTAACCTCCTCCTACCCTAATGGTAGAAAGGGAATTTTTTTGTTGGAAAAGCTCTTGACCAGACCTGAGAAGCTCTTTACCAGCTTCTTCACAGAAGAGGTGACTTGGCTATTCAATGAACTTTTTTTTGTAACTCCTCTCTGACTGTCAGTTTGGTTTATTTATATCATAAATCAAAAGGTTAAGGATGAAATTAACTCATGCAAAGAATTACTTAAAGGCTCATAGCAACATCATCAGTACCTTATACAAAAGCCAGAAAAACAGCAAAACATTAATTTTAAGTGTCTAGACAAATACTTATTTTAACCAGTAATCAGAAGACAATTCCGCCTCCATAAAAACACATTAAAATCTTCAGGAGGCATAAAGTTCAGTCTTGGGCTACATAACCTGCCAAATCTTACATTAACAAATGATCAAGACCTAACAGGGATGTCAAATATTTTATACCAGAGTGGTTAAGTGCCTTGAAAACACAGTGTTAAAACCTTGGAGTTAATATCCACCATTAAGGAAAAAAAAAAGTGTAAAAACAGGAGTGATATGACTTAAAAGTAGAAACTTTTGTACAGCTTCTCTGTAATGTCATGACAAGGCCAAACTTCAAAGAAGATACAGGAACTCCCTGTTAAAGGTTAGAGTAATCAGCCCACAAAATGAAAGGTATATGCAGATTAGTAGTAGTCCAGTCTTTTTTTCTGATTGAAGATCCCCAGTATAATGATTTTTTAAGTGTTAGATGTTGCTATGCATTATAAACTTACATTAATTTGCATCTCCCTTCTTAGAAGCAAAACACTATTGTTACATGGAGCTAGGATGAAAAAGAGATTTCATTAAAGTGCTCACAGGTTGGAATCTCATTGTATAAAAATTGATACAAACTCAAAATCTTTATGTGCTCTTGCAGAAGGGCAACTACTATTCAGATAACTCCGGACAAAAAAGGTAAATGTTTTTAACAGCACAGAACAATTCACAGATAAAAAAAATCTCTACCACTCATATCCAAGGGACCTGAGAACAGGAAGTACCAAACTCTTCCTCACCATATGGAGGATCACCATATTTAATAATTTAAAAATTATTTGAACACAAGCAAAGCAGCATCTGTGAGCTCAGCTCAGACAGTGACAGTGCATTTGGTGACCCTGGCAAATATTCAAGGACTCCTAAGGAATCTGAACAGACTCTGTTCAGTATGTTATGATATGCTTTCACCAAATCCTCATCTGTGAAAAAGCATTTTGAGAAGCCCATATGGGATTTTTCAAATAGGTCAAATTTGATAAGGTATGTACAATTCAATGCCATTGACTTTTTGAGTTTGTCAAAACAGAAGCAAAAATGTGATGCTCCATGGGGAAAAACAAAGCACTCCCCTCCCCCTCCAAAACAAACATGACTACTCTTTCTTCCTCAACCCTCCTAAAAATTCAGATCCCCCTCCATGTGGGAGTTGTTCACACTTTTAAGCATGTACTCTTCTATACTTTAGGTTAGCAGTTATCTAGGAATAACATTTTAAAAACCCATTGGCTTGTGGAGGTAGTGTAATATATCAAAACATGCCGGATACAGATCTGCTGCTCACTGTTCTTGAACATAATGATAAACTAGTGGTGGTGAAATAGAAATGCGTCTGAATTCACCAAAACAATTTGCCTTCAAGCTGTATTGCTCAGACAGAATAGTTCATGAAAAACAGTGCAGAAGGAATAAATAGGCTGTTGCACCTTCTGGATGAAGGAGTTCATGTAGAGTCTGAGAAAAGGTCGTACACGTGACTGCTCCCTCCAGCAATAAGGTTCATTATACAAAATTTCTCCTTGGCAAGGGTGACATGAAATTTTGCCATTCGCAATATTCATACCGCAGGAGACTCATGCCATTTCATTCAACCATCTGGCCACAGAACTTTGTTTTTCAGGGTATTATCCAGTCTGCTCAAATTTAGATATTGCATCATCTCAGTTTTACGTGTTTGGCGAGGGAAGGCAGTTTAGCTTGCCCAGCTTCTCTACAAGTCAATGGAAAGAGTCAGATACCTTTGAAGGCTTGTAAAAATGTATGTAGTCTTCCTAGCTTACCTATTTTTTCCTTTTTTCCTGCCAATACATGGAATTCAGGCATTTTCCGATATCATCAATGCTGTCTGCTTAAATGACGTGTACATCTTTTCAACTGAGATCACAGGAAACTAAAGAAAAATTTTGCACTGCTCCATTCACTTAGTCCACAGAGTGGTGGCACTTCACAGAACTGCACTGGCAATAAAAATGTGTGAAAGAAGTGAAGATCTGGATGCCAGGCTATCTGATCAGAGCTGAGGTCATGTCTCAGAAAAGTAGCCTAGTGATTACTCAACCGAGAGCTCTTTAAATACTGTGTCCCTGTGTCCAGAACATTGAAGGGGAGCAAGTGCTGGAAAAGCCCAAGTCCAACTTAATAGTTAAAACATTCAGTTGTGAGAGGACTTATTTATGCATTTCTCATTAAATCACATCCTTGTCATAGTGTTGATAGCCAGGGGCAGAAACTTGGATCCCATCTCTTTCTGCCTTCCCAGCACTCTCCTCGTATAAGATGAAGACAGACACACATACCACACAGTCTAATATTTGAAGCTTCTTGCTTCAGGTACCTTTCTGCCTCGTCTTAGATTGCAATATACCTTTTGTCATTCAATTCCCCAGAAAGAAAGGCTCTTTTGTGCACACAGACTGACAAAATGTTAGTGCCTAGGGAACACAGACTACATGGGAGGCATCTAATGAATTTCAATGCCTCCTGGATTTAATAGCCTTACTAAGCAGGCCGGATCAGTGTCTAGGATTCAGCAGGGTTAAAGCATTCTAATCCTATTGTAGGCAGGATTTAGGCAGACTGGATCATAGCCTCACTTTTTCACATCCTTAAATCAAGAAGTAGCAACAAATACTCCAAATTGTAGTCCACAGGGTATTATAACAGTTCACAGAGACAAACTTCAACAGAAGTCAAGTTTCTGACTTCATATGCATATATATATTTGCTTAAATTATCAGTAGTCAGCTGAGATCTGATGCAAACTCTACATAAAACAAGCTGACACATTTTTAAGTGTTAAGAGGCTCCAGAGTTATCAAACACGAACAGCTTGCTCCTACCCTGCTAGTTATGCTACAAAGCATGTTTGCTGTAGTTAGAAGCTTGTATATCAAAAGGATAAAAACAAATGAAAAATTCTCTCTACAAAGGCCAGATACTGGTTATCCTACTTCCTGAGACAGGGCTCTTGAGCAGTTAACATTTTATAGCGTAGGACAAGGGAATATGCCAGATCTATACATGAAGGTCTATTGTTCTTTCAAAAATCTCTGATATTATGCCTTGCTTACACTCATTAAACGTAATGATACTTTCTTTTACCAAGGCATACTGTATTTTTTGTTGATCACACCTCCAAAAACAGAAGACTCTCAAACGCAAAATCAGGTGATAAACCTGCTAATTTAAGCATCTTTGCTACAGAAGCCACTGAAGATTTGAGCTTGAATTTCTTTCAGTCTGTGAACTCACCCCAAGGAAATTAAGACAAGAAGCTTCATACATAAGTGGCATGCACTTCTAAGAGATCGCAAATGTAGTTTGCTGTATAACTCTGTCATTCTCAACTGCAATATTGTACACAGAGTTCGTTACTCCTTTCAAAAAGAATATTGCTGAACCAGTGGAGATGCTCAAGGAAGAGAAATGAGAACACTTTTCAGAAAAGCAAAAAACTTCTGTCCATGATTATAATTGGAAAATACTGTTACTGTCAGCTCAGTGAAATAAATAGGAACGATACTAGTACAGAACTGATGTTTTGCTTTGCCTGCAGAACAGAGGGCTACACTGACAAGACTTGAGAAACAGATAAGGACCTATAACCTCAGTTCATTCCTCAATTTCTGCGATTGATATAAAAAGAATTCAGCTCTTAGACTCTTCCTTTCCTATCAGTGCAGATCAGGTTAAGTTAAGGAACAATTTTCAAGAAGATAGATTAAGATAAGCTCTTCCCAGTGTCTTGTGCAGGCTGGTGGTGAAGGTGTTCTCTTCCAGTGGCAAAGGACGGGGCCTGAAACTCTCCCAGTAACGGGAGGGATTGCACTGGTTTTGCATGGCCTGGTTTTCGGTAGCAGGAGGGCCACAGAGATGGCTCCTATGAGAAGCTCCTGGAAGCTTCTGTCATGTCCAGCAGAGCCAATGGCTGATGGCTCTGAAGATGGACATGCTGCTGGCCAAAACAGGGCCAATGAGAGAGGTTGGTAAGGCCTCTATGATGACATATTTAAGAAGAAAATCAAAACAAAGTCACACAGTTTTTCTTCTAGCCAGAGAAGAGGAGGAGGTGAGAACATGAGAGGGAAAACAACACGGCGACACCAAGGTCAGTAGAGAAGGAGGGGGAGGAGGTGCTCCAGGCGCCAGAGCCAAGATTCCTCTGCAGGCCGTGGTGAAGACCACAGTGAAGCATGTTGTCCCCCTGCAGCCCATGGGGATCCACGGGGAACGCAGAGATCCACCCACAGCCTGTGGGGATCCATGGGGGATGCAGCGATCCACCCGCAGCTCGTGGGGGAGATGCCCACGCCAGAGCGGGTGGATGCCTGGAGGAGGCTGTGATCCAGTGGAAGACCCGGTGGAGAGAGACGGCCCTTGCTTCCAGGCTGGAGCAGCCTGTGCTTGGAGTACTGCACCCTGTGGGAAGAGACCCATGGTGCAGCAGTTTTGGGAGGACCGTGTGCCCGTGGGAGGGGCTCATGCTGCAAGCAGGTGCGGTTTGGCTGCTGCTTGTGAGAGTGGACTCATTCTGGAAAGTTCACGGAGAACTCTCCCACGGGAGGGACCCCACAGTCTCACAGCGGGGACTCCTCTCTCAGATCAGAGGAAGAAAATGTCCGTGATGAATTGACCAAAGCCCTCATGCTCTGTCCTCTGCACTGTCAGTGGGAAGGAGGGAGGGGCTGGGGGGAAAAGGTGTTTTTAAGGGCTTATTTTACTTCTCATTATCCTCTTCTGATTCTGCTAGCAAAAAATTCACTTTGTAACTTTAATTTAAGCCTATTTTTTCCCTGGAGGTGTTTTCTCCTGGTCCTTATCTCACTCATGGATCCTTCATTAATTCTTTTCCTTTCTCTCCTCTGCCTAGCTGTGGCAGGAGAGGGGGAGCGAGCAACTCTTGTGGGTGCCTGGCATCGGGCCAGTGTCAAACCACGACAGCAATTTATGACCAGATCCTGTTAACTACTGCTCTCAGTGGCAAGTATTGCTGTCAATGGTAACAAAGAACCATTGTTTCGCAAAAAAATAGTAAATTAAGCATAATTGCCTTGGAGCGAACCACTTTTCACTTCTTTTCAATTTGTATTTATTAGAGCAGAATACAAATATAGAAAATAATTCAGGTGGAATTGTGAAAACAGAAGTTCGAAATCATAAACATTAAGTCAAAGAGCACCCAGTGAAACAGAAAAAATAATATCGCTGCAATTTTTGGAATCAGCATTGACTCTCAAATTTCCAGATTTAAGTCAAACTCCTGTTAATCAGAAGGAAACAGAAAATAGTCTTCACCTTTGTCTTTCTGGAATTCTCACATTCTTTTTCTGAGAAAAAATTGCCCTAGACAGATTCTTGCAATAATTAGACTTTCTTAACATGGGGTCTGATGTAAAATAACTATGTCTATCTTCCTTTTCTTTTTTTTTTTTTTTTTGTTGAAGACACCATAAACACAACTTCTAGTCCATTTGAATAGCCACAGTCTTTCAAGTCTAAATTTTATGTCAATAGCTTCTCTGTACATGCAGCCAAACTACAATCACAGCCACAGTTTATTTTGAAGCCAATTGGTCTGCTCATGACCAGTAGTTAAAAACATCAAAAAAAGCAAGAAGCCAACCAAACCTCACCCCTCCAGAAAAAACCCCAACCAACCAACCAACCAACCAACCAACCAACCAACCAACCAACCAACCACACACACACACACACAGACACACAGATACACACACAAAACCAGCAAAAAAAAGCATAGAAGCGCAAAGGATAGAAAGTTATGACAATTAGGAAGAGTGCTTAGTTTTCAGGAGAATCTCATGTGAAAGCGGTGTTTCAGAAGCATGCTGAAAAGATTACCCTGGGAAGACTGAAACATTTATTCACAAAAGGAGCCCTTTTCTTTATTCCAGACATCAAACACCTGAAATACATTTATAGTCAGCACATCACAAACTGGATGAGACTGTAGCCAAATTTGCTTTTATCATTTAAGGATATGATCTTGTTTGGCAATGTTATACTACTAAAGTGAATTCAGATTTAAGTCACAACTTTGGCTTGCTATACATCTTAGCCTATTCTGCTTCAGTATTCAAGCCTGACTGCCATCATGTCATTCTACTTTTCATTACTATCCCTAAGAGGAAAAAATAAAGCTTTCCTATCTTACAAAGTTACCATTAATAAATTTAAATGCTGAAATGTCACTGATCATAAGAACATAAAATATTTTTTCTGAAATAAGAGATTCAGACAGCGTTATTTTTTAAACAGAATATTACATGCTACTTTTCATAAAAATCTCTGAACCAAATATAAATGCATGCAAGAGAGACCAGATTGCGCCAAGACTAGACAAAGGCTGGGCACAATGAAAAACACAGAAGAGCATTTGATACTACAGAGCTCCGCTCCATCCCTCTGTTGAAATGTTAATAATTTTAGCATCTTCTTCACAAGACATTTCAAAGGCACCTATTCCATTAGATACACACTGTACTGCATGACCTTAGAGCCCACCAGAGAGGAAAAAGTTTATATGAACATACTGCTCATCCCTCTGTGGAATAGAATGGCTGTAATGTTTACGGAAGTATGTCACAAAACCCACCTGGAATTCTCCTTTGCTGGGTGGACTGCTCTTAATATGATCTTCTAGCAGCTAGACCAAATCAAGAGACATTAAGATAAGAATATGAAACAGCCAGACATTCCGGTAATCTGAGGAAAGTTTTTCTCGTCATGGAGGACTCTGAGCTATAAATAAGAGATATAAATGAGATAATGGGAAGAAATCCCTATCACACCACTTTTTTCTTCATTAAGAAAAAGAAAATAGCAGTGTGAGCTACAACTGCTCTATAGCTCTCCTTGGTGGAGATACTCCAGTGTGTATCTTGAAAAAGAAAAAAAAATTACGATGACTTAAATTGAAAGCTAAAAACCCCCCACTTAATCATGAGCTTGACTGTGAAACAAATACCTTTATTGGGACTAAAATTGTTTTTTAAAAACACTGCATTGATAAAATTTGAAAAAACTTCATAATTAATTCTGAACTGAAAATCAAGAAAAACATCTTCCTCTCCTAGAGGAACAACTCTGCAAAACCAAGGTGATTACATTAAGTGCTCTGCATTTTTATTAATATTTTTATTTTCTTGCTAAATATTTGGCCCAAAGTTCAACTGTAGGTATAAAAGAATGAAACGTTGAACTGAACTCAGTGGATCATTAGAGCATGATGGGGAGAATACTGGACAAGGCTAACAGTGCTGCTCTATAGGATCCATACAGCAGGTGAAAGAAAACAAAACCAAAACCTAAGCCAATCTCTGTTGTGGATCATCTGGAATTTCAAGCACAGGGTAGCACAGTAAGACACTGATATAAATTAAAATCTTCCTTTTCTTATCTGGAGATGACTGTCATCAAGTGTCATCACTGTCATCAAGTGACCCTCTTGCAGGTCTTCCTGGATCGACACTACTGACTGCGAAAGAACTCTGGAGGATCTCAGAGGAGAGAGCCATGGACACACAGAGGCCAGAAGACAAAGAGGTTCTGCTGTAAGATCTTCGCATGCAGCCTCCCCTAAGGCGAATACCCATTGCTCCACACAGTAATCTCACAGAGTACCTCCTAACAAAGAGAAATATAAATGCCTCCTCCCACTCCTGACCATCCTGAGTCTCTGAGCAAGCTCTAGGAGTCATTGGAGAAAGGACTGCTAAGAGTATCTCATAGCAGATTTGAATATTAAACAAACAATTTTATTCTGCTTGGCCCTGCAGACTATGAAGAAAATCGTTGCATTACTCAGAGTTGTCCTACATACATTGCTTCTCACCTGCTAAATACCTCTTTAACCTGAAGTTCAGGTTGTTGAATTAATTAATACATAGCTACATCAAACACAAATATTACAGCATTAGTAAAATAAACTAACAAACCTAAAACTCCAGGACTGAAATGATCAGGGATGTTATTGCATATAAATAAATGCCTCAGAGCTGTTATTGAGCACTTTTCTTTCAAACACAGGGGAACTACCAAAAGAGCAGTTTCTCTGCTCCCCCTTCCTAATCATGCATTTCAGAGTTCGGCAATGTCAGAAGAAAGGTTGCCTGTGCAAAATTAATCCAGTCCCTTTGGGTATACACATTATGATACAGGCTTGTAATTACACATTCATACACTATTTTTTCCCTCAGGACCACTGCTGTATTCAGTTCACAGGAAGGAAGACTGCTCTGCTGAAAATCAGCTGGACAAGCTTCAGTTTCTCTTTTGTTTCGTCTTCCAGGGTTGATATGTAGTCCTGTGCCACCGTATTTACTGCCTCCTGACCATCCTTGCTCCAGTAACAGAGTTAGCATCCTCACTGCCTTTTCAGCAGTGCTCATCACTGTGATACTCACAGGATTCACATCTATTAACTGATTTATTTTCTAAACACTTCTCTGACTGAAATAATATTATAACTCCTGCTATTTGGCATGTGAGGAGCTGCGTCATTAGGAAATTCAAGTATAAAGCTTCTCCTCACCTTGAGTGGGCATAAACCAAGAGTTAATGAATTCAGCTGAGCACCCAGAAAAAAAGAACAGATGCAATCAGGGTCCATTTGTGGAGCTCTGGTTTAAAAGATTTATCTAGTATTCTTCTATAGAACTTACGGCAGGTATAGAATCCAGGTTCACAAAGGAAAATTTAGCTGTCTTGAGCCTGAAACTCTCTTTCTGAGCTGCCTCGTGCCATTCAGAAAGTTTCAAATTTCACAGAAGATTAAAAGGCATTTTACGGAAAAAACCCAAGCTCCGTTACTACTCAGTCCAAATTCACTCCATCTCCCTCGCTCACTCTGAGAAATTTGGAAATGTGCTCATTGTTTGACTTCTTCTGTTCCACTGCTGTCTTTCTTACTCTTGATTCTCCTTGCAGTCTCTCCCCCTACCACCACTTTTGATGGGAGAATAATTTTATTCTAAACACACTCCAAATCCTGTTGAAATTTTGGAAAGACAATCTATAGACACTATCTGTAGACAAATCTGTAGACACCAAGTTCCTGGAATAAGCAATTCCCACAGGTCACAGTAGAGTCTGCCACCTGCACACATAAACAACTTTAAAATAAATTTAACAGAAATTCCTTGTCATTTTAGTGAAAATTGGTATTTTTATTCAATAGCACACACATGGGGAAGGAGACTTTCTTACAGTATCGTCCTTTTAGGTACAATGCTCCTTCGAAAGAATACTTACATCTGCGGGAGCTGGGGACTGTTTATGCCTAAATTTCTTTTGGTATAAGGAAACCTTTAATTAACCTGTGCACTTCTTCAGTTGGGTACATTCAGCCAGTTTTCTCATGAAAACCATATCAGTTCATAATTTTCAAAGCATGAATAGTAATGAAGTTGAATTTATGATGCTTAATTTGATTTTTAATTTGGCCTCTGTGGGTCAGTGCCTCAGAGATAGTGCTGCTGCTGATAGGCATCATCATGTGAAGAAATCTGCATTCAGGCCAGCTGTGTTTATGTATCATTCACACTGGTACCATACAATGAAGAAAATCACAAATATGACTCTAATTGTGGCAGCTGTGTTCAGTGAAGTGTCCAAATTAGAAGCGACCTATAAAAGACTGTATTACTTGTAAAAGGAATGTGCTCTGGGGCATTTTCTACACAATGGAATATTTGGAAGCAAGCTTTCAAAACAAATAGGAGATTATATGTGAATAAAAATCATGAATGATGCATGTAACCATGAATGAACTTTCTGAATGTACCTTCATGCCCTTTGATAAAAAAATATTTCTCAAAAGTCTCAAAACATTTGCATTTCGAGTTCCGGTAAAACTGACTGAAACAGGACCTGACAAAAAAAAATCGTTAAAGAATGGTTTTTAGAGACAAGGGTAAGAATATTCTGCAAACATTAAACCTACAGCTCTGCATACACTGAAAGCAAAAAATGTCACTTCTGCAGCATAGATTGTCAAACCAAAAAGCATTACCTCATCCAGAGATTTGAATCCAGGAATTCCAGCCAGTTTGCTAGTATACCTGGTGGTTTTGTCAGCTCTATGCTTGACTTATAAATTACATCTAAACTCTTCTATTGTGCCACACAGATCTCACTGACTGAAGGACTTACTGAAAATGCTGTGCTGGAATTAATGACACTTGCCTTGTAAAAAACAAAACAAGCCAAGAATATTCACATCTATTTTTAGATATACTTAAAATGTTTTTAGTTCACTTTTTATTCAAAACATTGGCTTTCCAAAAGTGTCACTGTTTTCTATACATTCAAGAAAATAGATTTATGGAAATTTCAGCATTCAGTATTTTTTCTATTTCGATATAGCCCGCACCACAATAATAACCTGGCATTTGCTTCACTGAGTGCCTAAAATACTTACAGAATAAAATAAATTTAAAATGACTGAAGCCTCTCTCGACTTCCAAAAAAAACCCCCAAAGTTTCAAAATTTCTGAGTGAATCAGACTCTGACAAGATTTGGAATATGCATGTCCTGGTTCTGGGTTACAGCAGATTTGTTGCAGAAAGATTTAAATAGAACATTCAATTTGTGGCTTAGTACTGCAGCACTCTGAGCATTTTTTGCTAACTCCCCAAAATACAACTGAATTCTCTATCTCCTAAACATAAATTCCACTCTTAAGTAGGTCATTAAGTTTAACTTTGTGTAAAGCAGCCCATAATATGAAGAAAGCAGTATGACACTCCCATAGACTCAGAAAACATGGTCTAGATGAAATCCTCATAATGGGGTATTTTCTGCCTGAAAAAAGCTCTCTCAAAGACCTCTTAAAATAGGGTTTGGTCAAAATGAAATGGTTATCTGAAAAGACCTCTGTGTGGTTTCACCTGAAACCCATCTCAGTCTTTTTCAATGGATGATGTAACAACAGCAGAAAGAATTTCTGATATTCCGGAGGAAGGATGAAAACTCAGTGGTACTGGGAATTTCAAGGAATGGCCTGAATTCGATCCTGTGAAATCCAAGATATGAAATCCAAGCATGCTTGGCAAAAATATGAAGTATGTCAATAAATGAGTAATGGTTTGCTCGACAGTAGTGGGATCAGGAGTAACAGTGGATTACAGACAAATAGGGACTAACAGCGTGACAATGCTGCACCCACATATCCAGGAGAAAACCTCCTGGTCTGCCTAATTAGTGCTGACACAGCTGGAATACCATGTCTGTTGTTGCCCGAATCATAGTAAGGCTGTGACAGGCAGACTGGGGAGAATTCAGAAGACAGCAGCAGAAATTGTTAGATACAGTGTTTGGAAACACAATGTTGAGAGGAAAAACTGGAAGATTTATACTGGTTCAACATGGGCTGAGGAAAAAAAAGGACATGTAAACAGTGCACATATAAAGACGGTTGTTAATGAGGAAAATATGACGAGTCTTTTACTAAATGATCTAAGTCTGCCGCAGTATTGATAAATTAAGCACATAAATAATAATCTGATTGTGGGTACTGACCCACTAAGATGGCTGCACTTCCAGCTAATTGTTTTTTCCCAGACTAGTTAAAGACCCAAACACGTAAATATATANATATATATATATATATATGCTGTTATGCAGCACCTGGATAGAATTATATAAACTGGTTCCTGGAAGGTTTTCTGAGGTTAGGACTAACCCTCAGCATTCAGTGCCTGAAAGATGTAGGTGCTGAGTGTAGAGAAAGAAGCCCATAAACAAGCACTATATTCAGACATAGCTTGGGCTGTTCCAACCCACTACAAGGTAAACCATATGATGTCTTATAAAGATGGTTCAGCATATAGTGGAGCATCACCACCTCAGGAAGGGCCCTCTTCCTGGGACAGGTCTTCATTTTGTCATTATGTGTATTACTGCCAACTGCAGAACTCAAACCCTCTAGCAAAGGTGGCAGGATTCAGGGAAAATTGTCTTAAATAAATTTCTGTATCCCTTCTGTTCAAGCCTGAACAGGCTTCAGTCACATATTGTATGCTGTGTAAGCTAACCTCTGCCTCACAGAGAAGGCAAGCTTCTGTTGAAGATCTTGAGGTACATTCTACAGCTGCATCTTCAGAGAGCAACTCATGAATGCAGTCCATCTTAGGAAGGAGGCTGCCTGGGTCATGTTCCACTGCTGACTTCTCGCATTCCAGTCTTACAGCATAAACAGAACACCCCACAGAGAATAAAAGGCCAATAGGACCACCTGTGCTTGAATAATGGGCTGGAGCTTTTATTCACATATTGACTTGCTTCTTTTAAAAAGTCCTGATTACATCTGAAGTTTGGTTTTATTTCCCTTTGGGCAAATATACCATGAGAACAAAATTAATTTTCACTGTGCCTCTATTAGCAGCAAGAATGTCTTGCTTTTTTTGTGTACCGTCTTGTCTCAATGGGAAAATAGCTTGAGCAACAAGTGATAAAAATGCAAGCATTTTAAATCCAAGAAAAGGTACTTCTTTGAACTGAAAAATGGTCAAAACAGTAGATTTGTAAGAAATACATCTTAAAGTTGACTTCTTCATTAATGGTTGCAAAATGTATACAGTATGCTCACATGTTTGAAGAAAGGTTGCATTTTGCTGAAATACTGAAGTGATTTCAGCTTTCTCATTCCTGAACAAAAGGCAGAGAATTTTTTTCCATTTGCAGTGCTGCCATTAGAATATCAATTTCAGGAAAAAGAAAAAAAGGAATAGGAATAAAAAGCCTGTAATTTATAGGGAAACTCAGAAACTGACAGGCATACCTTCAACTTGCCACTTTCAAATCTTTAGCTACACATAATTTTCCAAACAGAACTAGCTAGTTTGCTGGTTTAGTTATGTATATAATTATAAAACATTGTTGTGAATTTAGTCTCTATTACATTCACTGTGTTTAGTACACTGTACTTGTTCTTTATGCTGCAACATTATTTCAGACCTCCCCGGACTGAAGTGTAATCTTCTTGGATGTTTTTTCACTGCTGTGTAATCACACACCGTTCAATCATTTGAGACTCTTATCTACTCCTCACTCTCTTCGGCAACTCTAATGGATGACCCTTGTTCCCAATCCGTTCATTCCACCTTCACGACATACGGCTCCCAACAAGACATGTTTCCATCTGACTAGCGGTGGGTAATACAGAAGTAGCAAAGACATTTGCATTGCATTCAACTCACTCTGAGCAGTGCAGTTGATCCAACACAATCCTACCTGACATGTGTTCATTTAAATGAGTTAAATTTGCAGTCTGTATTTGATTTCTCCTCTCAAAATTGGTTGTGAGGCTTTCTGGACTTTGGTTTTTTTTTTTTCCTACCAGATTGTTGTAAAATTACAGGTAAAAGACACATCGTAAATAGAAAACCCATATACATGTACACAAAGGTAATAATGTTTTACCTTTTATTTTCTTTTAATATGAATTAAAATCTAGAAGCAGAGGAAAAGGAATTGTCTTTGCTTTCACACGCATGTAACTCAACATGCACGTTTCTGTTCTAATACGGCTGATGTGACTCATGGAAAAACCTAAGGCCAGGATTTTCTCTCATCGTAAATCTTGATGGACCAAAAATAGACATTTTCTTGTGTAGTTTAAATCTTTGAAACCATATTTTAACAGAAACATATGCAAAGGGCACATGGATCCTATCAAAACAAATCAACAAGTAAGAGATACTGGCAAAAAAAAATACAGTGAGGAGAAAGGAAAACAATACTTGCATCATTTAAATACTTAAATTAGATATAAAAAATACATTGTAGCCACCTCAGTTTACGTGGTTCAACGGCTTTAAAGCACGGGAGGCTAGTGTAGATTAAGGTATCAGGAAACTGAACAAAATCAGAGATGAAGTCTTTTCATTGAATGGTGCCTGGAGCTATTAACTGGAGAATATGGCTGCTTGACTCTATCTACCCCAGCAAATGCTTTTCTTTTTTTTTTTCTTCCTCCCTTTTGGAGAAAGACAGAGAAAAACAAGAGACTGGTGATGAAGATGAATGGGGCTACCACCAGAAGCCTAAGAGAGTTCTGAAAAGGAAAAATCACAATATCTGTGGTTTGTGGGTTGTTTGTGAAAGCAGCTGAGCTGAACAGCATTTCCCAAAGCTTGGGAGAAAAGATTCAGATTTATGTGAAAGCAAAGGTGTGACTTAAAGCTTTTTTGCTTTTTACCATTGTTTTTATCACCCTTAAGCAAGCAGCTAAATAATGTTCTGTTTTAAATAAATTCCTTCTGACTTGCTTTAGTTTAGTTGCAGGTATGAAAAAAAGGACCAAGACAGCTGAGATGGTGCATGGAGGTAAAAGATGCAGACATCACAAGTGAAGTCCTTCAAAAGTTACCAAAAAAAGTTATGTCATTCTTGTTTTACTTGAAGTGACTGAAGCACGTACAGTTAAATCCAACGTACAGTTAAAATAACCTTCTTAAAGGCTGTAAGCAGCAACAATAATAAGAAAAAATGGAGTTTTCTCTGTATTTCCCATTGCCATTTAACACATCTGAATGGGTGGATGGCTTCTATTAACATCACAGGAGAAATCCATCTACAGTTCACGGAACCTAGTCCACTGTTCAGAGGACTCAATCACACACCATTGCTCAGTATCCCCTCCACTCAGTAGCCAATATAGAAATGTAGTATTGAGAAACCTATATTAAGCATACAAGTTTCACATGCAGTACATACTATAAGGCAAAACGTCTCAGCACAGTAACTCAAAAACCCAACACATTTAAAAAATTAAGTGCCCAGAGCTTATTTACCAGAAAACTTAGTGCAGAGTTGTAGCTGATGTCCTATTTCTCTCCTAAGTTAAAGTACCTGATTCAGTGCTACACCAACAGAACTTCTAGGCGCATGGTGTAACTACTGGGGACAGTGTTGTGTGGGGCTGGGAGCTGGAACTGATGATCCTTGTGGGTCCTTCCAACTCAGCTTACTCTGTGATTCTGTGATCTCAGGCCACCAAAACCCAGAAAGCCTCACTCTCTGCTGAAGAACAACTACCTACCTCCGTAATCCAACCCAATAAACCCTTCCTTCTCCCGGTGAGGGAGTAATTTAAATTACATATTAAACCACAGCTGAGTTTTATGATCAGCTGAGACCAGTCTGTAAGGTAACATCTTCATGATTAGAATCACTCTCAGACATGGGAGACATCCAATTTTCCTCTTCCAGCATGAGGCATTTCAAAGCTAAGATTTTGCTGCAATTACCCAGTTAAAAGGGGCTGAAAATCATCTTTTTCTTGCTGAGGTGGAGACCACAGAAAAGAGTGTAAGGCCTCCAGGACTGACTCCTCCCAGCATGGTTCCTACTCAAAACACGAGTGCTATATAAAAGACAGGTACCATCATTACTTTCTCTGATGGGTCCATTTGAAAGAGTGCATAGCCTTTCTCCTCTTGGGAAGGGTCTGAATCCATTATTAATTAATTCAACAGTTATCTTAGTGTATTAATAATGTGTGGTGGAAGTACTACAAATGCATTACCATGCTGCACCCTTCAGCTGCTCTTTAAAACCTTTCGAAAAGTATTTTTCTCATGATCAGAGTCATTAAAATGCTCTTATCAGCAGAAGAACTGCTGATGATGTTCACTCTCTGCAGCTGGAAAAGCACTAGAGGCTGGAGTCTCTGAACACAGTTTTGAATGGCGCCAGTGTTAAAACTGGCCTTAAACTCTGTCAGTGCTCAGTGTGAAAAGAAACAATTTAAGAGTCGAGTATTCCTGTAACTTCTATCAGTGCCTAGAAGTGACATAGGTTAAAATGGTTCGTTCCGTCAGTGGTCTTTTTATAGGGGAAAGGCAAGGACTGAAAAAAGCAGTGTGGGCTTGGGTAGGTGTAAGCTCCTGGGAGTTACTGCTGCAGTTTCTCTTCCCGGTTCCTAGTCACTGAAATCAAGCACTGGGATCACAGAATCATAGAGTATCCTGAGCTGGAAGGGTCCAACAAGTAATCTTGCCCACCTGCTAAACTGAGTTTGCAGGCGCAAACTGAATATTCTTCCTTCTACCCTTGAAAAGATGGTTAAAAAAGAAAAGAAAAAAGTCTTGTCATATACAGTTCCAATGCAAAAGAAATGTAACAATCAAGTCCTTTATGAGACACTTGATGGTCTTTTACCATCCATGTAAATCACTCTCCAATATTCAATAGCCAACCTCCCCAAAAGGCAGAGGATTTTCAGTCTTCTCTCATTCAGATTTGTGTTTACTGACATCTACTGGCTGTTCTGACTCATATCTTTATTTGCCAGTGGAATGAGAGACGTGAGTCCGTTTGGCACTGCTCTGAGTCCAGCTACTTTATCAGCCACATAAGCATCAGCCACATAAGGGGAAACTGGCCCTTCCTGTCCCAGCGTATAACACAGACAATCTAATCTGCATGTACTACTTCTAAAAATTATCCTTCTAAAAATACGATTCATGAATAAGCTGCCTATAAAAACACCTCAGGTAAAAGGACATACAGTGGAGTACATTTGCCAAATTCATCCCTCCCTACACACTTTTCTCCTTTGTGAAACCCAAGCAGAATCCGAGAGACTTTCTTTAGCCAGGAAACACACACTTTACAAAGAAACAGTGCTTCACAATTCACAAAGAAATAGTGCTTGTAACATTCAGTCAATAGAATTATCTGTTGGATCTCAAGAATGAGTTAGATGATGCTTCTTTCACAGTGTATTTTGCCAACAGATACAGAAAGAGATCATTCAGTACAATGGAATGATTCACCAGCACCTATTAACTATTTAGGAAAGAATACTCCAGCTAGTACTCTCAAAAAAAAGAACCAAACCAAAATGGGCAAGCAGAAAATAACCAGTATAGATTAAAAAACAACAAATGGTACATTTATTCAATGGGATAGATGTTGCAGGAATTTTTTCAGCTGAAGTCTCAATGGTTCTGTCACATCACCCGAAAGATGACAATTTCAGGGAAGGTTCATTGCACATCCTTCTATTGTGCCTTGGTATTTTTTGAATGTAGTCTGGGAGACACCACTGCTTCTTGACTCAAAATCAAACAATTCTCTCTGAAATACTGTCTGAAAGGAGAGGAAGTCAGAGTTGGCTGTTTGAGCTAATGCAGCTGGTCAATCTGAATGGCAAAATTTGAATAATCTTTAAAGAATTTCAGAATCACAAATCTTCTTTGCTATAAAAAATTCTGCTAGGACTTGAATCAGTCTTCCAAGAGAAGTATTCAGAAGATTAGCATTTAATTTACTAATAAATTAGCTAAAACCTTCACAAGAATGTTTCAAAAGGTTTCAAAGAAAGCCGTTTATCTCCAAGATGAATTTAAGACCAATAGATGACTCAGTCTGTAACATTTTCCTACGAAAACTGACTGTTCTCCTAAAATCAGCCAATGCTGTCTGATGACATCCACAGTTGAGCAAGTAGCAAGGTTCATAGCAAAGTGTCATTCTTCCATTACCAATGAGGAAAGAATTCTGGTTTCCTGAAATTCCACATTTTCCTTTCTTGCTCACTGAAGTCTTCCAATAAAAGTATCATAGACATTAAAAGTATTTACCTCCATCACTCTTTCTTAAGTAGGTAACTTTTAAAGTATAAACACAGAACACTGGATAGGTATCTGCTTTAAATAAATCGTGCTTTCATGAGGTTCATTACTCAGTGCAAGAGTTTTAGATACCTGGATTATACAGGTCAAATTTCCTAAAGTTTAGAGAGGAAGAGTCAGAAAGAGCACTGATCTCTTGTGGGTGAACAGATGAAACAGAATACTTATTGATAAAGAGCAATGCAAAAGAAATGCGCATCAAACTCAAGGCAAAATATGGGATTTTAGGCAAAAATCTCACAGGAACCCAGGAGGTATGAAGAATATCTGAATAGGCACTGAAGAGTTGGACAGTTCACTATCAAAAGCAGTTCAACTTCAGTTCATATATTCATAGTCTAGAGATTAATTAGCAAAATTCAAGTTAATATTCCAATAAACTGAGAACGCTTATCAGTATTCTGTACCACATGCTGAAAAGGAGGTTCCAAAATTCTGTTATCACCCTCCTCTGAATATAGACCGAAAAGTTTTACACTGTCAAACAATACTGAATGCCAGAAAATTCTCAAGGTGTTGCATTGCCAAATAATATTCCTTTTGTTCCATTCTGTTAGGTGCTACCTGAGATGGCAAGGGCAAATTAGGAAACTTAGTAATATCACAGATAAATGCTCCTTTTAAATATGGAAATGCATTCTACAGCTCCCAAAATAAATTCTCAGATGAACACGCATCATCCTGTGAAGTTTAATTTACTACTGTTTGGGTTCATTTATTTTTTTGAAAACAGCAGCCTTTTTGGAATAGTCTGTAGAAGCTCCTTTAGTCAGTTATGGAAATGTTCAAGGTCTAGTTTTCTCTCTGTAAAAGACACACCGGTTTCTGAACACTTAACTGGTCAAATCTTTTAGCATAAAACTACGAAAAAGTTAAAACCAACATATTTTCATTAATAAAATATCCTTTCCACACAACCCTTCTAATAGAACCAAATCAGGGGCAGTCCACTAACTTAACTGGAGTATCAAGCTTATGATGATCACACTGATTTTTATTTTTAAATAAATTTAATTCTGTCATCTAATTCTTCAGCCGTACTGCTAAAACAGGATTGCTGTCCAGTACATAACTAAAGTTTTATCTTTAAGGACAAAATGCTGTCATAAAAATTCCATTGTTAGAATGACAAACATGAAGTGCTATCCTTCTTTATTGTTGCAGAGCGACAGACACCACTGGCTTGATTGGGCTTGATGGCTCCTCTTGGAGAGGTTTTCAGAGAAGAACACAAAAGAATCATAAAGCATGGTACCTAGATTACAAGCAGCAAAGAATTAATATTTTGACATGTGAGACATACAATTTCACCACCATGAACAAAGCATTGGTAAAAACTTCATAAAGAAGATAATTTTGAAGAAACTCTGCCCACAATAATAATTTTGTTTTCCTGCTTTCTATAAACTTTCCTGAAATGTTCCTCAAAAGCAAGATGATAAAGCAGAGAGGCTGCATACCCTGAAGATGACCAACACCTTGAAGATCTATTACATAAGAAGAGAGAGCATTCCAAAATCAAAGGCCATTGCGAGTAACCCAATGCTCTAAATTCTCATCTGAAGAACATCAATGCTACCTGAAAATCCAGTCAACACAGCTCCTGAGTTTCAACAAGAACGTAGCAAACAAACAGCTAGGGCAGGTCAGGAGGTATACAGGTAATACACTGCTCAAAACAAAAACCACCTACGATCAAAGATCACAAGGTAAGATGAAAATGTAGTGCTGTGGCTGGATATATAAGCTAATCCTAAATGAACTTGGTGGAGTACCAGAAGTAGTGGGAGGGCCTAATATATCCTGTTTTCTGAAGGGTTACTGCAGAAACAACTGCTTCAAGACCCAGACTGTCTTTGCATGATTATATAGACCACACTTCATTTTTTCGTAAACAGATGAAGCATATTTTTAAGCAGGAGCAGTTATTACAAGTATTATATAGATTTTAAGACTTTTATCTCACTGTAAATAAAGGTAGCAAAACTATCTCTTCTTAATCCAGTGGGTATTTTAGCCCTCTTCAAAGGTGGAGGTACACAGACCACATGGGTTGATATTGAGAAGGAAAGGGGAATGACGTCTATCCCTTACTGAAACAGGATACATTTTCCCACTGGTACAAGGATCTTTGCCCATGTGTGAATCTGAACAGCTGAAGATCCAGTAAGACCAAAAACCCAAATAGTTACATCTTATCACAGATTTCTTTGGGCAGATTGCCATCTGGAATTCCTAGACCGAATACATGTAAAATTACAGATTATTTTGCTTACTCACCCATTACACCAACATCCCTATTCTTGACTGTTGTTATTTGTTAACAAACATAACCTTTCTCTAGAGCATTTTATTGGTAAATCTCAAAGCACTCTCAGTACTTGTATTTAGTTAACTCTTTAAGAGACAATGAAGCACAGAATGAACTGATTTCTTTGATTTCTCTGGCAAGATACAAAAAGGGGAAGGAAAGACAGTTGATTAAGAGACTGTAATATTAAAGATACTACCCAAGTAACAAGGTCTTTAACTTCAATATTGAAATAATTCTGTTTTCATACATCCTTACCAGAAATCTTCTTATACTTCCTGAAGGACCAATGAATGCCTTGTCAAATTTCTACCTAAATAAATGCAGTGTCTCTAGAAGAGTCCTACTTTCCTTGGGCAATAGTGGGAATGACAAATAGATTCACAACTGAGCAATAACAATCTAAAAAGAATTTGTTGCCGTGGTTTGTTTTCAGCAAGCCATGCAGCACTGTATTGAAAGTACACAGTGTTTCATGACCTGATTTACAGAGTTGTAAAGAGTTACAGAATGAACTCTAGCACGTGTCTCATACTTTGAATCCTATAATATTTCAAAAGATGCCTCTTGCCCATGTTTATTGCTTCTCAGAGATCACAGATGAAGAATATCATAGTCGGAGAGACAGCTATTATTGTTAGCCCTGTAAATAAAGTCTGGACTTTGAAAAGCAAGCTGTGTTCATCGTGATCATTTATCAGCAAGATTTTGACATTCACAACTTCATTAAATAACTTTGCCTGTGACACGAGACAGACCGATGTTCTTGTTATCCTGCAAGGCATCATCACTATCAGCATCACTGAAAGGGTAAGAGGTTTCCAAAAGAATGACTCTTATTAAAAGGAAAGTTCTACAATTTAGTTCTGAATACACACACAGAGTAGAATGATGAGGAAAAGATCATTTTAAGGAGCACAAAAAAGCCACCATCACCACTCTAAGCCTCGTTTAAAAAATACAGGCATTATTTAATCCTGTTCCTATTGTAAATAGTATACCCAAAGTCCCATTAGAGCTTTTTTGTGACATTACTGAAGACAGTTCCCACCCAAGGAGTTTACAGTCTAAGATAGACCAAAGAATCCCATGAAAAAACTGTAATTTTAACTAAAAATAACAACATATATGATTCTCATATCTGTTGTACATTTATAAGTAAATAGCAGTCTGAAATCCAAATTAAACCAAAAAATTTCTTCCGAATATTTGAAAATGAGAAATCCCTTTTTGAAAATTTTTATCTAAAGGCTATTTTATATATTCATATATATATTTTTAGAGGTTCAGCTATCATATCGGATCATGGAATATATTTCTGAACAAAACACTGAAAATACAGTGCATTGACATATTTAATATCTCAACTTAGTACAAATACATTCTGAGATTAAATTGCCACTATTTTTAACTTCAAAAAAGCAAGAGACATGGAAAAGGATGTGCAATTGATACCCCTATTGAATTTCAAAGCGGTTGGGAGGTATGGGAGAAAAGAAATGAAGTACACCTGTGTGGAACCTCTCCACATCCCATATTGCTCATGAGATATAAGAATGGTTGGAGTCAACTTTTCAGAGAGAACTAGGTAAGAATACAATGAGAATTAGCTACAATGAGACTTTAGCAGAAAATAAATCCACAATGACACCAAACGTAAGTTCTCCTGAAAAAAATTGTCATTTCTCCTGTGCCAAATGGAAGCTTTAGAGAAGAAGTTCAGCTTCTGTACTTGCAGAACTCTTCTAAATATCTTAATCAGGGTAACTGGGGTTAAGCACTTTACAGCATGCCACTCTTCTGAGTGACAGTGACTGCGGAACTGCTCCAGAGTGAACCCAGCAACTGAACTAAATATTTGGGATCAGCTGAGAGGAACATATTTCCGTGTGAAACACAGCCAGAGCAAACTGGCTTGTGCAATTTGCGTTCAGCAAGAGAATTACTGCTACTTCTTCAATCTCCCTCGATGGTACCAGTCACCAAGAGGAGCATGTGCCTCAGTCTGGCATGCTGAGTATGGCTCCCTGGCTTGAGTTTACAGCATAGTGCTAATACCTAATTCTCCACATGCTCATCTAAGGATCCTATATGCCAGACACAACTCTTCAGTGGATTTCATGCTCAGTAACTCGTGTTTTCCAAAGGTTTGTAGCCCTGGCAGATGGGACCTGCCATGCTGAAGTGCAGCAGAGTGTGAACTGGCAGCTCTGTGCTCGAAGAAACCCCAGTGGAATCCAAATTTTCCTCTGCTACAACCTAACCCTTCTCCATCAAGTAACCTTGCACACATGAACCATGCACAAGCACAGCAAGGTGCACATTTTTGTGTACATGAGGTGTTGGATGTTGAATGAGAGCTAAATGGAGATATCGGCCGAAATTCAAAATTCCATTTAGAAGAAAAGTCAAAATCCTGGAACTATAAAATAATGCCAGTAGAAAAGGCCTAATAGAGGTCATCTGGTTCTAACTGGGGGCAACTTTGAACTTCTATCAGGTTGCTCAGGGTGTTTTCCAGTCACATTATGAATGTCTGCAAGAATGGAGATTCCACAAGCTCTCTGTGTAACCTGCCCTCCTGTTTGACTGCCTTTAAGGCAAAGAACTTGTTCTTTATGCATGGCAGTGATTTGCATCCATTGTTTCTCATTCTTTCACTGCATACCTCTGAGCTGGTCCTTCACCATGGTGTATCTGAAGACAGAAAGCAGTTTTGCTCTCTGTAAATGGTCAGGGATAAGACCTGACTCGGAAAAGATTTTCAGACTTAACTCAGAATTTCCTAGTTTGGTCAAAGAAGTTTATTTAGAACCCCCCAGTGACTAAAGTATAATCTGCAGCTTTCGTTTTACAAATTTTTACACAGATTGAATGCTACAATCATTTTGCTTTGTAAAATAGGCTACTGGCAAGTATATTTCTTTTCTTAATCGTGCACAACTTGAGAAGTGGTGTTAAAAGACACTTTTAAGCATTCTTGATATAAATCCACTAAATCAGCTTCATATCACATCATACATGTTCAGAACATCTGCATGGTGAGGAGGGGCTCACAGCAGCTCTGTCACAATTTACATTGCAACTTAATACTACCAGAGAGGGTTCATCTAGAATGACTACCTCAGTAATGAACCAGATGTGGTAAGCTATACATAACGGAGGGGGTAGCACAGGTTGGAAAGGGATAAGAGCTCCTTTTTCTTGACCCACACTCTCAAAAGAAGCATGTGCTTCTTCTCCAAGTCATGAATTATTAAATGCCAAAAGAGAGGCATTGGCATCATCACCAGCCACGTAAATGTGCTTTGTGACAGGAAATAAGCAAAACTATAACTCCAGAAGATTATTCAAATTGCATTCTCTCTACAATCTGAATTGCATTCCTCTCCGCAGGCTGGAGAGAGAGGAATGGGATGTAAGTCGCAAGCCAACAGACTTAATATAATTTGTTTTATTCTGATAGGTAAGGTATTGGCACGGGTAATTTTCAGATCAATTTTCTTCCAACAGAAATTTCAGTACAAACCTGCAGTAATTCTGTTTCAGTAACTGGCATGGTGCTAGTGGAGAACAGCTGTTATTTAGTGAGGACTCAGACATTTATCTAGTTACATATTCACAGTTCACTCAGCTGGGTCACGAATGCAAACTAGAGTGTCTGACAGAAAACCTACAGGGTGCTAAGGCTTTGCCCCAAAGAAACAGTGGAGAAAATACATTCCAGAAGGGTCAAGAAGAAGAGAAAAAAGATAAGGAAACAATCACATATATAAAGTGGATGTTTAAATCTTTTTCCTCCTGGAAATGTAAAATGACAGTTCGGGTGAATGGCTCTCACATGATGCTGTCACCCTTCATTCTGCAGCTCTGGCTGAATGACGTCTAACAGAAAGCTCTTTTCACCTCACCTTCAGGGATTAGATTCTTGGAGCATACTTAGGTAACTTTTAGATAAATGTTCGAGGCATTCAAATCTGTAAAGCAAGGAATAGTCTAACTGACAATTACCTCATAGTTCATTCCTGTATACAGCTAATGCACTGTAGTGTATAGTAATAACTATAGGCTTGTACAACCTCATTATATCAATAGACAGTAAATCATTGTTCTTTCTTTCCAGTAAGAAAATGTAGAAATGAAAAACATGGTATTTAATATACCATCATTTACAATATTATCTGTGTACAGCCCATCCCTAATATCTATGACCACCATTAAGTATCTTCTCCAGTACAGTTTTCATGTGACAAGGTCCTTGGCAAAAAAGATTGTATTATAGGTACAGTGTTACATAGAATAATCTATTTTTGCTTGTTGGAAGTTCTGTTAATCTAAGAAGTAATTGTGCTTCTATTTTACATTGAACCACATTCTTTTAAAAGACCCTACTAATCATACCTGCTCAGTGTACGCTAGGTCAGATTTTTGTTATGCATCATGATCACTTCTATGCTATTTAGATGAACAGTGGAAAGGCAAAGCAAAGCAATGCAGCACCACCCAGAGACACCAAACCAGAGCTAAAAGATCTAAACCTGATCTGAGTCTGTGCACTCTAATTGCATTAGCAGGACTTTATGATCTCCTAACTAACTCACACGGCTGTGCTTCCTCAAGTACTTGGGCTGTTCTCCACATACGCTTTGTGGCGATCCCTGACCTGATGAGTTCATGGGCTGTAAAAACAGTCATAAATGGAAAATGGGAAGAAAAGGAGGCAACGTCCTCAAGTCCGTGAAGCCTGACATGAGCACATCAGCGTGAGCTAGACCATGAGGGCTAATAACAGGAATGAAATGACCAGGGCAATAGCAGGCACAGGTTTTGCTCAGCTCATGCAGTTTGTTGGGATTTGTGATTACTTTCTGTATTGCTTGCTAGGCAAAGGACACTGATGAAGGTTGCAGTGGTAGTGAGAGTATTAACAAGTAACTTAAGCTAACACAAGGAGTACTACTAAGAAATATCGTCACTTGATAATAAAAAGTTGTCTCTCTGTCCTGCATATAACTATTCTGCAAAACTACTGAAGGAATTTATTTCCACGATAGTAAGATTCTTCAGTAAAAATATTATTTATTTAAACCCTCTTTAGCACAATAAGAAGCAGAAGTTGCAGATGGGTGCACAGAGAGTCCTCCAAAATGTCAGACGAGTCAAGGCTAGCATCTTAAGGAGGAGGATAGTTGGATTCCATGGCAGGAATGTAAATGTATCAGTTACCTGATGTAAGTTAAGCAGTAGTTCAGCAAATTTTAATCTCAGTAGTGTCTAAATGCTGTAATTTCATTTCTACAGCCACAACAAACATTCAAGTCCCTGTATTGATGAGCCTTGGTATCTGCTATTAGTAAAGGTACTAATATTGTAGAAGACAGGTGTGCATGCCAGGAGCCACTCTCTAACATCAAAAAGAAGCTTTATTTTGCTTATTTGTTTGCTTCTCCAGAAATACCTCTATGTTTTTTGTAGCTATTATGGTACTAAGATTATTACTTCATAATAAAATTGATGTATTATCTTGAAATTTAGGACATGTGATGGCTGGTGAAAAAGCTTTGCAAAGGTCTTAACATTCCACTACTCTAAAAACCTCAGAATTATGGAAATGTTCTAAATGGAGGTTCTTTGAAAGGCTAGGTATAGAGGATTGCACTGAGTGCATGAGAAAGGTCTTTTTCCAGCCAGTAGAGTGAGACTGAAAGCCTAATTTATCACTCACATTAATATAGTAGATTAGCATGCTACGTGGCATACATTTCTCAGACCCAGAAAGTCACTGTAAATTACCAAGACAGCCGTTCAGGTAACCCAGCTAATATATATATATGAGGGAAGAGGAGGATGGCTCTCTTCTGAGCATGGTGCCAGCCTGGGGAGAGGGGGCACGCACACAGAGAAGCACGACCTTGCCAAACTGAGCCTCCTTCCTCAAAACCCAGGGGAAGAGGGAAGGTCACAGTGCAGGACTACCCTGGCTCTGCCAACTATCATTGCTGGAGATGGCTGTGGCAATTTCCTGAGCTACACAAGGCTCCTTGCCAGCATAGGAACAGAGAAGGGGATTTGGGGTCAGCTCTCCTCAGTTTCGTGCAATAAGTGGAAATGGGAACAGAAGATACACTCAGAAGAAAAAAGGGTGTAGAAAGCTCTTGGCAATTATAATCTTCCAAACTGATATTCAGTGCCCACTGAGAATTCCTCATTTTAGTTTCAGAGATATTATTCCACCGTACTAGCAATGTTGCTCAAAATATACCTCTAAATATTATAAACCTATTTACATCATGTACAATCCATCTACTGGTTATCTGTGAAAAATTATTGAATATTTTTTGACCTACAATTATTTTTTTTTCTTCCAAGTAAAATTTTTCTTGTCTTTTTTTTTTTTCCTGAGCTATTTTACTAAAAATAACAGGCCTTTCTTTTCTGTTTGGTGATCCAAAATATTGGGTGAGTACAGAAAACACCTCAGATGCCTCAGATGAACATGCGAAGTGAGGATAGTACCACTCAAAAATAAAAGAATTTACTAAAAATTGCACAAAACATTTCAGCTAGGTTAGCAAAGAGTTTTGCCTAAACCCAGTCTGCAAGTTTTGGCAAATCATCACTGAAAAAATTTTGCCCGCGTCTGTGTCTTGTATTCTGTAAAACTATGTACACTTCTGCCCAACAATTATATTTGCACATGTCTACTGGATTTACACCACAGCAGCTTATTAAAGCCCTATCTTGCAATCTAACCCCAACTACTGACATGTGGGCTCCTCCTGCTGTGTTAATGCTACTCAACAAGGAGACTTTTTCTGCATTAAATCGCATAACCAAAACACCCATTTTTGCTTATACTTCAGGAGAGGTCTCGGACTGGGATAACAACTGCTGACTCCCTGTAACCTTGGGCAGATTGCCTCACCCTTGCATGGCTCATTTTAATCTTCTGTTCAACATGAATAATAACACTGGAGAGCCCTTTTATGTCTTTGGATGAAAGACTTAATATAGTACAAAGTATTTTTTATTTAATATCAGAATATAGCTTTCACAGTAACATCTTATATGGAGTGGAAAATGATGATCTTATATAATCTGTTGTATACGGACACTGACAGCTTATCCTTGAGGGTCTGGCAAGAAATAACTATGAGAAGGTAATGGCTGTGAAGAATATTTTTCTCTGTCCATGACACATCCCCTAGGACACAAAGGTCTCAGCAATTAGTTTTGTTCCTCTTTTGAGAAAAACACATTAAGCAGTATCAGATAAATTCTGTAGTCACTTGGGGAAATGCACCCAAATCCCAACTGCTGTTATGTATGGGCAGAATCTTTTCTCATTCCGGGCCCTATGTGGCCATATGAGCCCCTTCCAAGATAAGCATACTGAATGAGCCAGTAAATGGGCACCATTTAATGTAAATTTCCTCAAAGGTACAGAAAATTAATTTTGGTTGTATTTTGAACACAATCCAAGCAAGAGCTCAGACTCAAACTCAAATTTAAACAGTACATCAGTGCAAGTCTACTCCCATTCACACACCCAGGGCAGCTCCTGGCTGTGGGTGGGGTGGAAGCTGTGCTCCCCCTGCCTGAATAAGAGATGCACACAGTCTGGCCCATACACCTCTGGATATCATGTGGTTATTCAGGAACCATACGGGAAGGGTCTTATGAGGTATGTCACAAAAGCAGAAGGAGTTTATAGCCTGTGAGCTTTACATAGTCATTTAAAAGTGCGTATGTTTGCAAAGCACCAACCTACCAGCACCCTCCTTCATAGAACATATTTTTGGGGCCAAGAAATTCTCCATATCTAGACCACCAGCTAATGCTTGGTGAAGCAAGCCCTAAGTCAGACTCCATTAGCATGAAACATGTTGAAGGGAGTTCAGGCCGGAAACACCAACTGAACATTTATGGAAATGCTTCACCCTGCTACTGGCAGAAAACAGAGCAAGTCATAGATGGGTACCAAGCAAATATTTGCAGACTAGGGGCTTTAATGGGTTTCTTTCAGTCTTCCAAGTCTTCCCTTCAGAATATGTCTCTAAAGAGAAGACAGTTTAAAACAGAAGACAGAATAATCTCTGGGAATTTGATGTATATAAAGCAGACCTGAAGACAACAAAAGTATAAAGAATGTAAAACAAAGTGCAAACCTTTCTAAACTAATAACACTGCAAACACTTTCAAGCTGAGACTGTGCTCGTCTAGTGTATTTCTAGATACACTGAAGTCTCTTGGTGAAAAAAAAATGCATGCAAAATAAAATCAGCATTTCTGAAAGCATTTTTCTCTAATTTTATAATTAGAAATTGAGATAGAATGATGGAAAGCCAGTTGAGAGATGTGTTAATTTAGAAAAAGGCAACAGAATAGTAGAAAAAAAAGTCGGGTTTTATCTGTTTTTTCAGTGGTGGTTTTGGTACTATTTTGGTTATTTACTTTTCACCATCAGATGACCAATTAGTTAATAAACTGTGTGGGTCACACATGAGACCTGATAAACGAACAACTAGAAGAATTTAAGTTTAATGTCAGCTTCTCCATTAAGAAAATATTCAAAGTATCAGAATACAGAAATACTGAAAGATGACTCAGAAGTATAGCTACACAGCTGGTGTTCCACAAATAAATAACCTTAGGAAATTTGTATCTACTCAAATGGAGAAGAGATAGTAAATAAATATTACCTGTAAATAAATCTCTAGCAAATGCTTTTGTAAAGTAAACAAACCTTTCCAACACAGTAAATACAGATGTTTATTTGCATGTTGTTGAAGCCAAAAATCTTGAATAATTTTGGCCATTAAAATGTACTTACTCTGCTTCTATTTGTCCTTTCCTTTAAATAGAAATCTAATACTCCATTCTCCCTCGAAGGCTTATTAGAAGATAAAATGCCAAAGGATAAAACAAACACAAATTAAATGGTGTTAAGAATCCCAAGAGAAGAGTAATTCAGTTTACATTTTGGGGGGTTTTAATTGCTGGTAAATTACACTTCTGAAATCATGTTCAGAGGATAAAATTATTTCTGCTCTTCTTTGTAAACCGTTTTCACAATTTTCAGGCATGAAGCCAACTGACTACAATGACATATAGAAGTACAGAGCTCATAGGACATGCACTCCCCATATATTCACTGGCATAAAGAAAAGTTCAAAGTATGCAGTATATTAGTTAAGAAAAAAAACTTGCTTCTTGCTCATTATCTACTCAGTTACACACCAGTTTCCAAGCAAGAAAAAAAAAACATGATAAACTGATCATAAGCAAAAAGAAGCAAAGAAATTAAATGAAAACTTGACCATATCTGACCACATAACTTCTAAATAAAATAAAGAAAAAATTTTTAAAAATGTTATTGCTGCTTGTATAGCCCCATCTCTAATGTGAAAATACAGTAAAGTATGTAGTTAGTGAATGGCAATTTTCGAGGACACAGCCCTGTTTTCGTACTTAACTTCACTCATAACTGACACCTGACATTTTAGAACAGGACTTCACTGCTGCTAAGGTCAGCCTTCAAGTACCAAACACGCACAGTGGAGTACAGGTATTTTACTAAAACCCAAACAAACCACAACATGTAATGGCTACAAAAGCTGGGAGGGAGAGAGACGGAGTTATTTATATGTTTGGTAGCTCACGCGATGAGCAAATAATAATAACGAAAGGGAAATAAAAACTTTGGTATTAAAAAATGGGGATTATTCTTTAAATATCTGTTCATCTGTCTGTGTATTGCAGTACCTTAATTATGGGCTGGGATACACTGAATATTAATAGAGGTCAAGAAAATCTTTCACCATGCTTAATGTTTTTAGCACTTAAGGGCCTAACTCTAATCCTTAGAGACATAAATGTCCTAAATGAAGACTGTTTATACAAGACCCATCCCCTCAGTCTTAGAAGTAAAATTCATACCAAGGTGGATCTTGTGACAAGGTTTTGTCTTCAGTATTTTTCTCTATTATTGTTATACAGGATCAAACTATCGTTAGACAGCAGGACTTAATCATGTGAGTACTTAAAAATATCATGAGTCATCCCACCAACAGCAGTGAAGTTAAATAAATCAAAGTCACAGGTGCTATGCTGAAAAGACAGATAGCTAGAAGGTAAAAATGTGTTGTTCATGGGATCTGTCAAAGCTCCATTTCCACAGTTTCCCAGACATCCAGGGATAGAAGCAAGGAGCAAGTGTTTTTAAGTTAACCTATTTTCTCTCTTGACGTAGTCATTTGGCTTCTAAGACCTCACTAACTTTGGTTAGTTCATAAACAATTGTTCAGCCAGCTCACACACTTTCACAGCCATTAAAAACAAGCACTGCAAACTTCCCCACATGAAGAAAAGCTTTTCTATTTTTTAATTATCTAAATCAAAGAAATCAAAAAAAAATGTTAATATAGCAGTGGATTAAATTCATTGTCCTTTAACCATATAAGAATTCTTTTCATGCCAAAGCAGTTTTTTCTGATTTACTGGCATTATGAAGGGATAGCTATGTTTATGCTAATTTACAATGCATAGAAGAAAAGGTCTTTTGATCAGAGCTTTTTATTTTCATCACTTTGATTGACTGTCAGCCATACTAATTATCATAGAACCATTGATCATCATTTGCTGCTAACTAGAAAATGTTGACATGTTTTCTATGGCATTATTTAGTATGCAAATTTAAGAAGAAATGGTGCTACACCTAATAGGCAAAATTTTCATGTCCACTTCATTTAAGGAAGTCAACAGCTATTTAAGAATAAAATAAAGTTCAACTGGGAAAAGTCCCTCAAAACAACATACAGAGTAAAGAAATGGAACTACTGACAGTACAGAAATGCTTTCTATTTATTTTTGCTCATATTCTCTCTACACCTTTCTTGCTGAAATCCATTCCTTATCCAAATTCAACTCCTGAAGCAGAACTAAGAATAAAGTGCAAGTTCAGCATAACTTTTTAAACATATTTTTGCTTTAAAAATCTCATTTTAAAATCCTACCATATTTTATCCAAAATAGTGAGTTTTTATCCTTTATGCACCAATCCAATATACAGAACAAAAGAAAACTATTATGATACACCTCAGAAAAGGAACTACAAACAATACTTATCCATGATTCAAATGGGTGCACTGTAGACTGTGGAGCTCTATCTAATATATTAATTAATAAATAATAAATTGTAATAATAATACATTATAATAATAACGAATGTATGTAATAATACATAATATATTAATTAGTGAATAATCAATAATAACGCATTATCATGTCTTTTAATCTCTCAGTAAAAAGTTTGTGTAATCTCACAGAATCAGCACAGTAAAACCCTGTTTGCTTCCTTGGCAGCTTCTGTATTATGATCAATACCCAGAAAACCAGACACAGCTCCCGTTCAGGACCAACACAATTCAAACTTGTAAATGTGGCTTCGAACACAAAACTTTATTAACCACAAAAATCCTGCCTCTGGAGTCACCTAATCATCGTTATAGCATGTATAAGTAAGCACTGCATAACTAGGAGCAGGCTCTTGCACATTTGTCTGACCATCGGGTGCCCGTGATGCTTCTGTAGCACTGAGAAACCACAGTAGTGTCATGAAAATCTTAAGGAGCAGCTGCATGGAGGTTCACTGTCATTCACTAGAAGAGGAAACACTGCTGGCAATAGAGTACAATACTTTTTTTAAAAGATGTAAAGCCACAAAAATATGGGATTTTCTCCACCATTTTTTGCTGTCCCAGAAATGAAAACCAGTAGCTGATTGACTAACAAAATTATATGGCAATCTTTATGACCAGAAGCAGAAAGCTATTGTATATCTGGCCAATTGAATATTCTGGGGATGGACCTAGAGGTTTGCAGACAGCATCTCCCTCCCTCAGAAGTTTTCCTTGCATCTGGATACAGGGCCCTTTTCAGTATACTCTGTCCAAGACAAAGTTATTGGTTTGAACCCATGGTCATGAATGAGTAAGAAGACATAAGTCATTTGTGTTGGCACTGTGTACAATCACTGAACTATACATGGTCTTTCTTTTTAAAAACTCTCATAGGTCTAAAAATGACGTTTTCGCTTTTTAGAAATATACCTGAATTATTTGCCTTATGAGAGACAAATGATCCTTTGGGTGGGAACACTTCTCTGATGCATCCTACAGCCCATGCTTCCCCTCAAAGTTGCAAAAGTTTAGGAGCCACAATTGCATCCCTGTTTGGTCAGCAGCCTTAGCTGTCCTTATCCTTTTCTGTCAATTCAGAGAGAAGACAGATGCTAATTTTCAGTTGCGTATTGTAATCTGCTTTTAACAATATTAATGGAAACAACTCATATTACCAGGATGTTTTATCAAATTATATTCTTCCCTCAAAGAGAAGCATTTTTTCTGATACCTTTGAAATCAGCTTTAGAGATGATTCTTTCTGATTACTGTCAACACTGAAATGTCTCATGTGGATCTGTGACTATACTAGCTTTGAAATCTGGATTTTTTTTTTAATTCCTACTACTCCCTTCAAATAATTTTCTTTCAAAGCAGTACAGGCTTTTTTAGAGTCAATGGGAAAAATAATGTTGAAGTGGATTTCTTCTCCTCGTTGTATTTTAGAATATCCTCATTTTCTATTTTTAGGTAAAAAGCCCCACAAAATCATAAAATTAACCTGAGACCACAATCACTTTTACTCCATATTTAATTAAAAAAGGACTGTTTCTTTCCTTTTAGCAGATGAAAGCCTTTAAAAAACCCTGCTGAAAATAGGCAGGTATAACAAAGTTTGTTGTGCCTTAACCTTGAGGTATCTAGGGCTTTGAAATAAAAGATTTTTGTGGTTACAAGAGTTGACTTGATATTGCATGCAAGTCTGAATGTAAATATTACACGTAAAAATAGCTTGTAAATTTCTTGTAGCTGTGAAGCTGGATTTGCCAGTGGTCTGTATTTATACAGTTAAATTTCCAGAAACCAATATGGTTCAGCCAAGGAAACTGGGGGACAGAGAATGGGATGAGGCACAAGGACAAGAAAAATTCAACCTGTAGCTTAAACCTGTGAAAATGCCACATCCTTAATCAAAATTTTATTCAACCACTTTATTCAGAATTGTAAATTATTATTTTGATATAATTAATCACATTAATTATAGAAGTTTTGCTACAGTAGCGCAGAGGTGCCCTAAATGAGGAGCAACACCCCATAGTGCTTCTCTGTGTGTAGCACTGTACCAAAAGTCAGCTCCTGTGCCACCCAGTCTGTCATCTAATCTGGTCATTAAAGCACAGAAAAGAGGATACTGTCCCTATGCTAGTAAGAAAAGCAGAGGGAATATATGGAGATTTCGTAGGAGCAGATGCAGGAATTTATCCCAATCTATACTTCTTTATACCGCTCATTTCTTTAACTGAAAAATCACTTTTAATCTCATCTACACTGCAGAGCCAGCCTGGCTACGGAAAACAAAGCTTAGCTGGAGCCCAGCTTTGTGTAATTGTACTGGGTTTGTCTGGGATGGAGTCAGCCTCCCACAGCAGTCCGTGCAGGGCTGTGCTTTGCACTGGTAGCAGAAAAGTGATTGTAGTAGGTTTTGGTACTGCTGAGCAGCACTGGCACAGCATCAGCACTGCCTCCGCAACATTCTGCTCCCCTCCTCCAGCAGGCTGGGGGTGGACAAGGTGCTGGGAGGAGACACAGCCAGGACAGCTGACCCGTCCTGGTATATACCAGTCCTGACCAACGGGTCCATACCATATGACACAATGCTCAGCAATAAGAGCTAAGAGAAAGAAGGAGGATGAGGCGCATTAGTTATTAAGGTGTTTGTCTTCTGAAGCAATCACTAGATGTACTGAGACCTTATTTCCCAGGAATTGGGTGGAATCACCTGCTGAAGGAAAGTTGAGAGAAAATCTTCACTAAATTGCCTTTATCTCAACCCATGAGTTTTTGATCTTATTTTCTCCCTCTGTCCCATTGAGGAAGAGGAAAAGAAGTGAGAGAGTGGGTTGGTGGGTTAGCAGCCAGCCAAGGTCCACCCACAGTAACACATAAATACTGATAAAGTGTGATATATACATCAGCTGAATAATGAAACTTTCCTTGTCTTATCATCAGAGCTTGTTTATGCTAGTATAGATAAAAAAAGAATGACAAAATTTGATGAAGAATCTTTATTTTAGGGAATTCTCCAATAAGAAATTTCTTTGGAGGTGGTTAGACTACACAACTGTATTTAGTAGCTTGCACGTACTTCATAGAATAAAACTTTTAATTATAGAACAACCAACGTTGATTTGGAAGTCACTCAGTGACAGCAACTATAATCGGGTTCTGTTTAATTTTAACAGTCAATTTTTAGTATTGACAGAGATTTTAAACACAAAAGTGTTCTTTTGAACCATTAAAATCTATCCGTGTTGAACTCTTAATGGACACATAAGGTATTTATGAAGTAAATGTTATATTTCTCTATCAAGCTACAACGGTGTTTGTTCAAATACCTTTGTTCTTAGTCACATACTGTATCAAGTAATGTGATACTATTGATGCAGTTTCTCATTTAGGAACATTGGGCATAGGCAGATTTCATATCCTTAAATAGTGGAATTTTTTTTAAGCAGATTGTGCCAAATAATACAGTCCTTATAGCCAGCCTTGCTGGTTCTGGAAGGGACTTGACACATAATTTTGCAGGTACATTTCACTGCTACAGACATAACTTTCTGCCGTCTTTAAGTATGTCTAACAGCTAAAATGTGCAATTTACTTTTATATTCTTTATGCCTTTATATTTTTTTCTGACATCAAGATGTCTGAATAGGCTATTTAATCCCTTCAGCATCCTTCAGAGAAACCTTGGTATTGCCTGTGAAGAGGCTGTATTTTATGTAATGTCTTTTACTCATGCAGAAGGAAAGGCACAGTGAACTTGCAGTGTTCATTGCTGCAGCAACTAACCTCCTTCCTCCTGTGGATTATCTGTTCTCTCTCTTCCTAACTCTGACCTTTCATATGCCATCAACCTTGATCACACTCCTTATTGCTGATATTTATTTTTGCAAAATTGTTACAAAGGAAAAATTATTGAGAATATTATATACGATGTCTTTAAAGATATTTAAAAACCATTAGTGATAGAAAGAGATTAGATTCCCACAGGCTTGGGAATTAGGCGTAAAATTTCATAACCAAGAAAGAAGAGGAAGAATTCAGATAAAGAACACATTTCCCCTGCCTGGTCTGCCCAGGCGGTATAGAAAATGACTGTGCTGCAGCCCTGCAGCTTCAAGGCCTGTGTCACCCCTGCACTTGACAGGGGAAGAAAAGGCAGAGTTATGGCATGTTGTACAGGCCATCTGCCTTTCAGCAGCACAACTGCACAGCTGATGGCTTCCATGCAGCTTAAGACTCTCAATCGTCTCCCAGCAGAGATACGCTAAATCCACTCTCTCACAAGCTGCAAGCAGATCTAAGTCCACTGACTTGTTGCTGCTTTGGATTTGTGTTGGTCGGTGTGAGAGTACCAGCCTGATGTGACAATGGGTAGCACGGCAAGGATTAGCTGTAAAAAGTTGTAACTGCCATTTGATTTTTCCAGCAAAACTGATATTCATCAAAAGTTCAGATGAGTTTTCTGACTGAGCTGTGACCTCCCCAAAAATTAATTTTTTTTTAAACATCAGATGCTGCATCACATTAAACAACAGTAAATAATAGCCAACATTAAATCATAATAATATTTATAAGATGGACATTTTTGAATTCTGAATACAGTTTATAATTTGTGAATACTTTTCAAAGTCAATTTTTTCAACTCCTCCTCATGCCTGATACAATATCACTATTTATTTGTAACACATCTTCACCAAGAAATACCAACCAAAACCAGGGCTCTCACAAGACAGTCCCTGCATGAAGAGTCTCTACTCAAGGAGATTCAGGCTAAATCAACAAAATTAACTGTGTATGGAAGCAGAAGGGGTGAACCAAGGGGGAATGGATTCAAATTAAAAGAGAGAAGGTTTAGATTAGACAATAGGAAAAAATTCTTTACCGTGAGTGTGGTGAGGCACTGGAACAGGTTGCCCAGAGAATTTGTGGATGCCCCATTCATGGAAGTGTTCAAGGCCAGGTTGGGTGGAGCTCTGGTCTACTGAAAGGTGTCCCTGCCCATGGCAGTAGGGTTTGAACTAGACGATCTTTAAGGTCTCTTACAATCCAAAGCATTCTATGGCTTTATGATGATTCTGTGAACTCAGATTTGAGTAACATCTAAGTAGTCTGAAATGTATATTCTCCTAAAGAGAAAGCTCCTCTCTAAAAGTAAGTCCTGAATACCACACAACCTGAGCTGGAATCACAGAATGGAACTCCATTATCTTTCATAATTAAGTAGACAGCTAGAGTCAGTTCAGTCTCTTGCCTTGCTTCTGTGTAGTGTTCTTACATGGAAGTCAACATTCCTTTTCTACATAGGCATTTCCACATTTCCTAGCACGAAAAAGTTTAAGGGGTTCTCTCTGCCCGCAGCTCATTTCTTGCCCCTGTGCTACAGTTTGTCATCTGCTGAGTTGTGACAGTACAGATGTTTATGGACTGTTTCACAAACAGGGTCACAAAACCAGAGCAAATCCAAGCTTGTTTTAACAACTGCAACAAGGAAGTGGTTCTGGAGAGATATACAAAGTTGCAAATGAACTTTCTGAATAAATTCAAGTTCTGAGAGAGCTTCTAACACGTGCTTTTACATGTGCTGTTATTAGAATATATATTGATAATACTCTGTCTGAATCTCTGAAATTGACTCAAAGTACCAATTTTGGTATCTAACCTGAGTGATTTTCAGGATCATCTACATGACCGGGGTGGTTTGGCTGCCTGTCTATGGCTGCCTGTGTATTGCTTACAGATCCTGTCTGTGCTAATGAAACTGCTGTTTTACTGAATACTTCTGAGTAGATAGAATTGACCAGCGTTGTGTCATGTCTCTCTCTAGCCAGGAATAAGGAAGGTCCATTTCTAGAAAGACCTGTTTAAGTGGAAGCATCCCATAATAATGAGATACTTCAGAAAATCCTCCTTGGAGAGCTTCTTTGAAGGAATTGGGCTAGAAGGAGTGGAATTTCCTCAAAAGCAAAATGAAAACCAGATGTATTCCTGGGTTTCAGAGGCCTCAAAGCGTGAAAAACTTGAAAGGAACTGACATTCTCAATGTCACAGGAAAAGAAAAGACGACAGCTCTGCTGTCTTTACACAAGTGTCTACTGTGATTATCAGACCATGGATGAGGTAAAATGACTACACAGAGAAATGAGAGTGTCCTTTTACTCAAAAGAGAATAATAAGGGGACCAGTCACAGATCCCACCCATGACTCTCACTAATACTAATTATACTCAAAAAAAGGTGAAGAAAATAAGGCAGATACATAAGGATCTGCTTCTCTGTTCAAATGTGTACACTCCTGTTATCAGTTAGAGAGGTTTCCCTTCCTCCCTGCTCAAAGGTTTTCTTTCCGGTCAGTTCAGCTTTCAGATGTCCTTTGGCCAACTGATCTATAAACATTAAAATGACCACATGCCTGGAGCTCTGGGGGATGTTCAGGGTGTCCTTCCTTTGGGGTTTTTGCTTCAGTCAGTGGCATGTTTCCAAAGTAAACCCCCCAGCTGTTCTCATTTACTTTAGGAAGGCACACTGTGTCTTGGTCATAGAGATCTCAGGGCATTTTTATGTCTTCTTTTGGACATAAAAACCCCAAAGCCAGGACACAGAGTGTACCTAACCCACTTGAATTTTTAGTGAGCTAGTCCAAAGAAAACAAGGGAAATTCTTGCAGCATGGACATGAGGACTTCAGCCAGTTTCACTCCAGAGTGTCATATCAGCTGCTGCAAGCACATCCTTACACATTTCCATAGCCAGATATCCTAGGACTGATCACAGATGCTTTTATTTCAGCATCGGGGTGATGCTGGGAACTGTGTCTGACAAGCTCCACAAGACTCCAGAAAACATAAAAGCCTCCAGTGCAGCAACCTGGCATGTGGCAGTGTATGTCATGCACAACATGTCCATGCAATTTCTTCTAATTTTTGCAGCTACTGCATTTTAGTTTCAAATTTACCCATTTCAAAAATTTCATTGCCATGTTTATATCTCATTTGATTGAAATAACTCTCTACCATTTTAGATTTAATAATAATCTCCAAAATAATGCAATTTCTATTAAAATACACATATTCGGAAGACTATCAGAGACTGACGTGGAGTATTTGCTAAAACTACACAAGGGAGCTTTTCTGTGGACTAAGAAGAAAGAATGACTGAGACAATCCATCAATATAAATTTAAGCTGTATAAATATTTTTATCCTGCAAACTAATTTGCCAAGAATTAAGTGTTCTTCTGCACCAGTCATGACAGCACATTTAATTCAGAGTTTTGTGAGGTTAACTTCTTTAATTTAAAATTTTTCTTTCAGAAACCAACAGCTAACTTGTTAAAGGAAATTTGATTAATCTTAAGTAAGCTACTTTTTATTTCACTACAATGCAGTATTAATGGGAATAACATAAAGGATAATGGAACTCAGTAACAGCTCAGACAACATCCCATTACATCAGACTAATTCCAGTGTGTTTCTGTAGTAATCTGTTCTGCACCACTCCAGTGTACTTATGCAATCAGAGCAAAGAGCTGTTACCAAGGAAACCAATCAACCCAAGACCCCTTGTGTGTGGAAAATGCAGATATTTAACACCAAAAAAATCCCATACAAAACAACTTCAAGTAGCAACCCTGACTGGACCTACATCTGACATTTACAAGCTCATGCAAATCTGGCTATTGTTCTAACCTTTCAGTTAATCATTTTGCAGCTGTGGACTGAATGAGAAAGTTTCTGTCAAAAAAAATTAAAAAGTGTATTGGTCCAATAGACAGAAAAGTTTATCCAATGTTATTAATTACAACAAAAATGCAAACAGCAGAATTGTTTCCCATAATTAGTTCTCCATTGGTTTCATTAAGCCTATAGCTGAGAAACCTAGGTCTGCTCTCAGTGTTGGTCAGAAGAATGATAATTCTATTGCATAGCATGAACTGATACAGAGCCTTGCTATCAATGAACAGGTTAATCATAAAAGAAAGGCTTGACTTTTTCCCTTCATACCTTGTGGTAAGAAACTTCTTTCCAAAGCAGCTAGTAAGCAGTTAACTACTTAGCAAATGGTAATGCCCAAATTCCTGAACTACATATTTATTGTAAATGGCTACAGGATTGGATAACAAGTTAGCTGCGTTCTCCAGCAATGTACAGGCCTAGATTCTACACAGAGAGAAGTAGAAACACAAAGCCCCCTGCTCATCAGGGTTCCAGTTATTAAAATTACCAACTAATTTTGCAAATATAGGTGGGTAACTTCAGATGCTCAGTAACAGTGAACAGAGATGAAATTTAAATAAATGTTTTTAATTTTCAGTTTTCTCCCATACTAATTTAAAGATTGTTTTTAGAGAGATTGTCTGCAACAGTAGTGGCTAAAATTCAAAGCAGTTTTCTAAGCTGTACAGCTCACGTAACTGGAGATCTGAGAAAAGCTTTGTGCTGAGAGAGAAATTGCTGCCCATAGACACCGAGTTCTTAAATGACAATTAAGTCCTCCAGATGTAATCTATGAAAGCATGGGAATACTACTTAAAATATGTGTGTAGATAGCGCAGAGCTACTTTTTGTTGTAGTCCATCAGCTTTGTGGCACATAATCTTGAAAATGAGCCTGTATTTTAATATGCATAGTACAATTTACTGTCTCTAACAAGCACTGATAGTATCTTATTGTATGACTGTACCTGTAAAGGACACAGCGTAGATAGAAAGATTAAATTGGAAATTAATTCCTTACTGAACAATAGACGGCCTAAAATGAAAAGATTTTGAACATATGGAACTAACAAATACTAATCAAGCTTAACAAAAATTTGCATGCTTCAGGGGATTTAACAATAGCTCTAAATCATTTGTGTTACTAAATATGCATACACTGCTTTAGAGAGATCAAACCTTCCAGTTAACTTCATCTGTGCTAATAAAAGTCAGAAAAGATACGGCTGTCCTGCTTCACTGGTAGAAGGCAAAATCGGAGTTAGGAAGCAGTCACACAAAGATCCAGATCACCCTTGTTTTTAACACTGCAGAAGTGAAATAATTTTTACAAAGGTATCTGTCACTTTTAGGAGAGAGACATTACATTAGGAAACTGATCTATGTTTCTTGAACAGTTTAACTGAAGCCAGTGTTGTATATGATAATGTTTTATAATTGTTAAATTTAGTGTAGATAAATACAAACGGAGCATCTGTCTTAAGGTTTCCTTGAAGCTGTGGTTAACCCTAACTGCTTATCTACTGTCTTCATCGACTCTGAGATCTTAAGTGGTTATCTACCAGTACAAGATAAATAAATCCCATTTTGAGGGCATAGTTGCTTTTTTTCAGTGAAAGAGCCGCAGCTCAATTTTACTTCATTCTGTTCTAGCATGTGCCATGAGCCGAACCCTGAAATAGATTAATCTGAAGTATTCTACTGCTTGCTCTTACAATAAGCTTTGAAAGCAGCAGCCCATCCCTCTTCCTGACCATGCTCCAACAATATGTTTATTTTCAGGTTCCCTCACTCATGACGCAGACCTTCTCTTGTGAAAGGAGTTCTGAACAGATAAGGAAGTCACCATGACTGGTTTTGCACCAGCTGAATGAACATCTGTATCAGGAACCCAACTACAATCTGCCATACGAAAGAAATGAGGAAACTTAGGTTCTGGGGCCATAGGAAGGGGCTGCTGTGGGAGTATTTTTGCATGGTGGGAACTGGATGGGGGATTTTGCTGTAAGAAGTCAGGCACAGTGCTCAGTGGAGAAAGTATGATGTGGCGCAGTCCTAAATCTCTGTCAGACAAAGCAAAAAAGTTATTTTTCTTTAAAAAACAATATTTTTGAGCATTTCTAGAGCATTGCTAAATTCTAGCATGGAATCTGTGTGAAGTGCATTTGCCAGGCTCATTTGGATGTTCCTCTTCTTCTTGTGGCCAAGTTCAGAGGAGCTAACTGGTAGTTTGGTGGTTCAGCAGATAATTGTATTGTGTATCACACGAATGTTAAATAAAGCACCTTTCCTTCTGGTGCACACAGTACTCCTTTTTTCTCTTCCTTTTTTGAGCTAAATAACTAATATGTTGCCATGCAATAAATTGAACATCTCAGTCACTTGTTTTGTTAAAGATTTACATTTCATAACTTTTTTTTTCCACTGGGAAAGATGACTGCACTGAGTTATACACTGAGTGTCTCGAGATTAGTTATGTGGAAGTTAACATGGCAAAAGTTCCAGCCTTTGCAAGTTAGCCTGTGTTTGGAAAGTCAAATTTAGTGTTTTCTGGTGGCCACATCATCCCTGTTTTCTCTGAAGGTCACAGTGCAGGATAGTCTTAAGATGCCAGGCTAGATGTGCAGTGAAGTGGCTTGGGTACCCGGATAACTAGGGAAAATGGCACAGAGCACAGCAGGGCCAAATTCACTGTGCTCTGAAGCAGGCTATCCAAGAAGAAGAGTAAATTGTCTTTCACTGTGCAGGTGTGGCCTTTGTGTATTTTCCTTGTTTAATTATTTATTTAGTTGTTTTGGGGGTTTTCTGTAGTTAGTTAAATTGCAAGTTAACTGATAGCTAATTTAGTTCAAGCACCTCAACACTGCAATGTAGAGCAGCTATGTGCATCTAGCAACAAAGTAGTTAACAAAGCTGTTTATGCTACTTAAGCTATAACAGAATTCAATACACTTCCTTGTAGTTTAATCAGTACTTTGATGCTAGCACAAACTGTGGTAACAAATTTATTTCAGTAACATAAGCAGATGAGTCCTGGCAGCATCGCAAGCAGCAAGTCTACGAACCAGTCTTCACCATATTTTATACTTATGCTCATTCTTTCATCTTTTTTCAAGGAAAAAACAAAGGCAGCACTATTGTAGAAGACATCTTCAAACAGAAGTGAATCAGCAAAAACTAACTACCTTGCATGTGTGCTCTAACAACTCCATGTATTCACAGAACACACCCTCAGAGCCACTGGGCAATTTTCATCTTATCCATCTGCTCACAACAAAATAGGAACAGATTCTTGTTGGCAGACTCCAGGAACCCAAGTCACACTACACAGTGCCTTATTACATGTAAAAATATAACTACTTGAGTGTGAAAATATTATCAAAAAAGCCTCTCCCTCTGTTAGCAGGAACATAACTAGTGCTGACCTGTGTTCAGCGAAGGTGTTAATGGAAGACACAACTAGAGGATGTTTTTTGATGTTACTGTGTTTAACAGCACACACATTTTGGTCTTAGGCAAAGAGAAGACTATTAGTTTCCAGCATGTTGGAAAGGAAATCCCAAAGGCTGAAAATTCACTGCTTTTCACAGAAAATGCCTTCTCCAGCCAGAAATATCATTGAGACATTTTACAGCAATACTTGCAAAACAAAAGCAAATATTGCTTTCATATTAATGACCATTAACTCACTAAACCCTAGTTTAATAAACTACGATTTATTAAAAGTAGAAGATGAAGACTGGCTAAAGAGGAAGTTTCAAATAAAATGCCTAGTCATTAATACACTCATTCTTCTGTGACCAACTGGATTATTAAATGCACTGGAATCATTAATTGACTTGTAAATTAAGTTCTGAGGCTTTCGAAAGCAGGCTTGACAAATTTTTCTACTTTCAATAAAAGCTCAAGTTGAAATCATAGATAAGACAATACACATTAAGAATGGCTACACAATATATACACTTCATATAAGGAGAGATTGATTCACAAAAAAAGATTGGATGTGTTGTTTACTTCCTATCCACCAAAATTTAAGACCAAAATTTAAGATTTGTATGTATAACTAAATGCAGCACTCAGTCAAGGGTACTGATCACTGTTGGACTGGTAGAGGCTCATTTATTTAGAGTTGAATTCAGATGGATAAATGTTTATACGGCTTGCTGAATTACGGACCAAAATAGTGACCAAGCAATTGTAAAAGTGTCATCAGAGGGCCACAGTGCAAGACTTGCTTTATGTACGAAATACCAGTAATTACTGTAACGTGTACTAGCTTTATATTGAAGAACTAGTATATTTTGATAACTGTATTTAAGCTATGAGTCCTACCAGTTGGTCAAAATCTTGAGCACATAAGGTTCAGCGGCATTTTTCAAAATAGAAAAATCTCAGTTGTAAAAATTGATTATGATTTAATGCAGAAAATCAACAGAAATTAAAGACAGATAATGAATTCCTGTGTATTTGAAGGAGGATTTTAACACATACCTGTTCATTACAAGGATTAATGGTGGCTATAACAACACACAAGGAAAACAGGATTTTACTGTTAACAGGATAGTAAATATTTCTATTGGGATTTGAGAGAAATTGCATTAAATAACTTAAAAAATAAAATTTATTTATGTCAACTTTTACATTAATCTAGGCAGAATAAGCAAGCAGATGTGCTTGCTAATAGCCTTTTCAGGTTTAAGTATTCACTCAGGAATTTACATTTTGTTTTTATCACTCTAGGAAAGCTTTCTTCAGCATTAGCCTAGTTTTTACACTGCATTGGTTCAAAATGTTAAGTCAAATTAATAAAAAGTAATAGATTTAGAATATTTTGTCCATATGGATTTTTCCACTCTCATATCAAGGTATGCAATCTGTATGCAGTTTACATAAACCAGACTTCTACGCTTAATTGGTAAAGGAAAGACAAATCCCTACAACCTTTAAAAATTATGAACTGCATTTTCAAGAGACCAAGATCCACTTTGCCTTATGTTGGTTTTGCCTAAGCACATGAACTGTAGGTGCTCTTTTCAAATTAAGTCTTGAGATTACCTTTTTTTTAATATGATTTTATTTTTTAATGTGGATCCTAATTTATATAACAACCACTTTAGTCAACACTGAGATAAAAGTGATTAACCCAAATATATACACATACACATATATATGAAAAGATATGAAAAGACCTGAGCAATCAGGTGGAAATAAAAGATGCATCCAAATTCCCTGAAGCTTGTTTTGGCTTAGGAACATGTGAAAACTTGTTCTTAGTGAGGACTTCTCTAATTTAAAAATGCAGTTGTGGTACTTCACTGGCTGCTGCCACTTCTGATTCCGGTCTTTGTTTTGACCAGGAAGCAAAGAGCTGAAGCATCACTGGAGTCAGCAAAAGACTCCAGAAACAGCAATCAAATGACTCAGCATTTAATAGCAGATGACAGCTAAGCCACTGCATATCTGAATGAGAAGGCAAGTTATAGTTTATGTAGATGAGAAATACGAATGTTTTTTATGCAGTGGACAAAACTGTTCCTTTTGGCACAGTGAAGTGTGCAATTAGCTAATAAGAAGTGGAGAAATCACAGTGAGACCAGCCTGACTTTTATAATGAGAAGGAATAAATGCTATTTACCCATTCTCTTTGCAATATACAAATAAAGTGACAGTCTCTGAAAGCCTATAATTGCAGCAACAAAAGAATCTAATTTAGCCATAGTATCAGAGTTGCCTACAGAATGACACTAAAACCTTCTTTACAACACCAGTATTTTGCTTTCACCATTTACCATGAGCAATCATGACCTTGCATCAGTGGACTGCCTAGCGTCAAGGATCTTTTTCATCTCTGGCTTCTTTGCAACAGCCCTAATAATTCCTTCACTGTTAATTGCCACGTGGACACCTGTCCACTTGGAACTCTATTAAGAATATTGGGTTTGTTTCATAAGCAATTGCAAATTAGTGATGATTCTGGCTACTGTCAATCTGGGTGGCTTCAAACTAAGAACCAAAATAAAGTGAAAACCTTGACCTCCTTCCATTATGTAGGACCGCTAAATTAAACTTAATCCATTATCTGTGGAGCTACATGGCAGCTGCTGGGATAACATCCAAGTTACACAAGTCCTGGAAGTATGAAAGCATGAGGGAACTGCAAGAAACAGCCTACTATACTCAAAACTCACATCCTGACTCTGGCATTATAAGTACTGACAAGGAAGAATTTCCCCTGTTAAAAAGGGGCAATTTCTAGTGGCAGAAAAAGAGAGGAATAAAGAAGAGAGTGGTATTTCTGAATTTCTTTTAACACATTTTGACTAATCCAGCTACATGACATACAACCGTCCAACAAAGGAAATAAGAGAAGGGTACATTTTTTTCATTGTGTTGCACAGGGATTTAATTGCACGACTCCCATAAATGTTAATGGGCATTATATGATCCCATCTTTGTATGGTGCAATTAAAATGCACCCAAGAATAGCAATAGTTTCTCAGACCAGAAAAGATAGCTTAACATAGCTAAATGCTGAGATTAAAAAACGGTGTGCAGAGCAGAGAGAACATTGGATGTGAAGGCTGATTTGGGAACAGACCCAGGACGATATGAGAAACTCAGATTCTGTCATAATCTATAAAGGGCTGAGATGAGAACAAAAAAGAAAGAGACAACAGATTGTTTACAGATAAGAAATGCTGGTGCTAACAGTCTCTGCAGATACAAATTCAATTTGATTTAAGAATATTATAGCTAGGAGAATAGTTACAGCGAAAATAGAAAGCAGGATCCTGAAGCCTGTAATCCTTAGACTTTCCCTGGTTTACCTAGCATAAATGCGTATTGTAGTTGAAAAAAATAGCTTGGCCTGTGGACACTACCAGGCAGCTGGTAAATGAATGCATGGAATATTGAGCGGTATGAATGTCCAAAACTGAACTTCTGAATCCTCAAGCAGAAGTCTACTCTCACTAGCTATAACTGGTATAAGCTGGGAGGAAATTTCAGTAACACCTGCGCTAAACAGAACTGGCATGTCCTGAATCCTTCTATTAATAAGGAGGCACGAGACAGTTACCAGTTAGCAAGCTGGTTGCACCTTGTGTTTCTGCACAGAGACTATATCGACTGGGAAACTGAGGTTTTGGGTTCTGGATAAAACAGCTGCTGCCAGACAGGGTTGCTGAGCAGAGGAGGTGGTCTCAGAAAGAAGAATCATATAATCATAGAATTTTTTGGATTGGAAGGAACCTTAAAGATCATGTAGTTCCTCTCCCCACCCCTTCCACTGGCAGGGTCACCATCCAGCCTGGAAAGCAGTTTAAGATCTTGGCTGGAGGAGCGATCTTGGAAGTCAGGGAAGATCCTAGAGATTTTCTCCAAGGTGATGGATGCTGTAGGCTGCTTAGGGACCTTGGCTGGGGATGCTTGGAGATGGGTGACTGCAAGTAGTAATACAACAGGAACCAGCATGACTTTCCTTCCCAGGGCAGCACTGATCCCTCTTTGGGGAATTCAAGACTGAGGAAAGCAAGGGTGTGAGCTAACCAGGCAGGGTAAAAGCTCTGCTCTCCTCGGCTCTTGAATAAGTCCCTGCATACAGGTCTGCTACCAGTTGCTATTTATTCTGTTACATCCAGAACAGGCTACTGCAAATGTTGAATTCCATGTTAATAGCATTTCAGAGTTTGCTTCAGCTATGCTGCCCTCTAGTATTCAGTCTAAAAGACAAGTTTTATTACACATTAATGGAAATTCTATTTGATTTCCAGTGATAAATGCCTGTGGTTTTTGGTCAAAAAAACCTTGAATTTTATTTCACCTTATGACCCAAAAGTCCAACGCCCTGCTGTGTATTGCCTGAAAGAAACAAATCATTGGAGCCAAAGCACTGTGAAATCAAAGACAGTGAAGACTTGAGAAAGAAAAACACTTTTCTCCACTTTCCGGTCAAAATAAAAAAAAAAGTTACAAAAGAAAATATTTGTTACTACTTATCACAAAGGGATAGCTAAAATTGTTGCTTTCTGTGAATTAGACAAAGAGCTTACAGACAGTAGGTGTTATAAAAGCACTATATTAGAATTAATTATAAAATACATTCCTTGGAAGTCATCCTTACAAAAAACAGTTTAGACATTAAAGGAATGAAGTCTGAAATAAACTTAGTACTATTTTTATCTTGATTCTGTAAAATATGCAAGAAGACATGCATTTCATTGTCATCTTAAAACCTAAAACTATGTGGTAAAAAAAAGTCCATAACAATACAAGGCTTCAGAAATTATATTTATTCCACTCCTGTATACAATGAAAACCTGCTAAATAAAAGATGGACAAGGGGAGGCAGGAAAAAGGAATGGGTACACAGGATAATAAAGGTGAGGGATCTCCCTGAAGCTTGATACCAAATAAACCTCTTCTAGTCACATTTATTGGAACCATTTGATTTGATGCTACTGAATTAACACTTCAGTGGGCCAAAAATAAGCAGGTAAGATCTTCCGACCACTCCTAGAATCCGCCTGCTTTTTCCCAGCATCCACGAGCAGTTATCCATATGAAGCAAGAGAATTCCAATGGGAAAAAAAAAATTGAGAGAGACTTATTCTACAGTGTAAGGGAGACCCAAATTCATGCCTATACTCTGCTCAGTTCTTTGATTTGGGAAACATATATGAACCATTTCTGTGTCTACCGTAAGCCAGACTGTTGAACACAGATCTCCAAAGCGAATCTGGATCACTCTACTATTACTGCTACTGGCTTTTCCTGCTGTTCAACGAGAATTTCATTCTGGATGTAATAAAAAATCACTAAGAATTATTTTTTAAACAAACAGGTTAAGAAAATGACCCAGCTTTTATGAAAACAGCATCTCAGATCAAAATTTTTAGAGAAGTGTTTCATAAAAAGGTTTATTAAAAAATTACCACATAACCATAGAACAGAATGGAGGATAATATATACAAGACAACCTAATGCAACAGATCTTTTTTTTTCCTCTTTTTGTAGTTCTTAGCTGCCTTCCTGTGACAGAAAAAAAAGCAAATTTGGATCATTTGATCATTTTGTGTTCTCTCCTTCCCTTGTCACAGTAGCCAAGGACCACCTGATGGCTCTTCTGATCATGACTGACTCTGGGGCTGTTCACGGAATGTCATAAGTATCAGAAATTTGATGGAGGAAGAGCATACCCACTTTCAAAGCTCAAAGAACTAAGAAAAGCAAGGGATTCCCGCATTAAAACAAAACAGCAAAACAAACAAACAAAACCCTTGCGGAAACAAAACCAAAAAAAATGACCCAGTTCCATCAGGAACTAAGAATTTCTGTAAGGTGCTGAGAACTTTAATTTTCTATTGTGTTAACTAGGAGTTGATGGAATTCAGCGATACACAGAACAAACAGAACAGACACCCATGAGCTTGGAGGTTCTACACAGAAAACTCTATCCTTTCATCTGACATGAAGTGTTACACTAAGCAGAATGCAAAACTTTGCATGGGGTAAAGCTTTTGTGAATCTGTGAGGAGGTGGCAATGTTGCCAACGTCTGTCTGTGAAGGTGATCTATTTTAACTTCTTCTATTGCATCCCATAAAGAAACCAAAACCTTTAACTGTGAGCATAATCCACCCTCACAGTCTCAAGGTATGGTTTTCAGTACAGGTAAAGGGTCTCCCCAGCTCCAGAAGATCACTACTTTTTGGATTCATGAAGCACCATAGTTAGGATTTAATCCGTCTGTCATAGCATTTGTGTGACTAACAGCAACAAATGAGAATACAGCAGAAGGAAGCAAAAGCTGTCAGACCATTATAAGTTTAATTGTACCAGCATTGCATTCTATACTGGGGGGAAAAAAGGCAGTGTCCCTCATAAGCACAGTACTGCTATTCCATCCCCAGACAACACTAAGAGCCACAACCGGCATTAGACAGTATCCCACTAATTAGGAGATGATGATGATTCCGGGCTTCCTACATTTATAAAATAAATTCTGTATTTAAATGCTTGTTTAGGGTCAGAAATTATCCTAACTGGTACTATGTAGGGATTTCTTTTCCCCGCCTATTTTTCTTACCTCTGAAAAATACATGAACAGGTTGGATGGGGTTTTGAGCTACCTGGTCTAGTGGAACGTGTCTCTGTCCACAGAAGGGAGTAAGAACTAGATGATCTTTACAGGTCCCTTCAAACTCAAAGAATTCTATGATTTTTAAAGTTGACCCAAATCTACCTTTCTTGAAAATGATTGGCTATTTTCAACCACTGACAGAGCTCTGCAAATATAGGTGATGATAAGAAAAGTCTTTTGACCCCTATTTAGTCCAAAATGTATTCTCTATTTCCTGACCATAAAGAAGAAAATATTTTTAGAAGTGCCAAGCCAGCAAAAAAACCCAGAGTATTTACTGATACAGATATTGCACATTTTTCGTGAAGGTCATGAGATAAAATTGGAATCCATTTAAAATAGCTTGTGCTTTGATTAGCCATTTTTCAGCCCTGCCTTCCTTCACACAGATTCATTAGTATAACCCTAGAACTATTATTATCCCAATATTCAGAAGGCTTCTAATTTCAAATTAAATACATTCAGCATCATTGTTCCTTCAACTGAAAAGGGACTGCAGGAGTACATACATTACTTTTTCATAAATATTTTGCTGTGATAGCTGCCTGAAACGAGATGTTTTCCTAGTCCTTCTTACCAGAATACTGCGATTATTTCAGTAGAACTGTGAGGATTTTCCAAGATCAAACACCTCAACAAATGTTCACCTAACTTGTCCTAGCTGCTGTTCCCCTTCCATAGCCCAAAATACCACCACTATGGAGGCTGTGCACCACTTCTTGGGCAAGTCAATCTTATCCACTCTGTTGCTCTCTCTTTCTGCACAGGAAATCTTTCCTAACAGTGACTCCAATTTGAAGATTTCTTGGTCCTCTTGGCCATTGAGTACAAGTGATTATTTCTGTCTTAAAATAGCCGTTTGGAAGAGAGTTATTTGTCTTCTCTTTCCTTTATCTTGACAGGGGCCCTGAATACTTCTGTGAAGTAAATATTGAAATGAAATCATGAACACAGCAATAGTTGCATATGCAATAAATCACAGAATCACAGAATATGCTGAGTTGGAAGGGACCCACAATGATCACTGAGTCCAACTCCTGGCCCTGCACAGCACCATCTCAATGACCCCATAGGCAAATTCAAACCCCATCATTACGAGGTATAATTCCATATCATACCTACCATTGGAATGTCTTGTATGCTCTTACACTGCCTTGAAAATACCCAGGCACGGGATGCTTATACTTCAAAAGCTTTAATACTAACACAAACCCAAGGGAGCTTTCCAAAGGCCCTGAACTTCAGTCTCACAGTAGCTGGCATTAATATTTTCACTGAGCAGTCTGGGAACCCAGCTCACAGATGAGTCTTCTTGGAGATCTCATCCTGAATTATAATATTTTGAACTACAGACTATTAATTAGACAAATCATAATTTGCCCTTTAAGTTCAGCTTTAATCAGGAAAGCTTTTTGAATGTGGACATGGTCTCAGTGCAAACCTGCAGCATCATTAATTAAAATCAGCAAAGTTACCTCAAATTTATGAGAAGGTAAATGCCAAGAGAATTTGGTCTCTTGAATGCCACTGGTCTATTCAGTCTGTACCTTGGACAATAAGTCCATAAAGACAATAAATCATGGCATATTCTAATGCCATAAGAACCTTCAACTTGCCAATTGAAGCACTAAATGGACACGCAAAATGACTTTTGACTCATAATTCGTGAGTGTTAAGAGAACTGGTAAAGATAGATATGTTGTGGTTCCTATTTTGAGAGGTATGAATGTTATTTAAAAGATTTCTAGAAAGATTTCTGTGAAGAGTGGTAGTGTTTAAAATATTAAGTAACCCAAACCAGGCACTAACCTATGGGTGTTCTTTTGTCTGCTCTATATCTGTTCTTCTTATCAGTTCTCATGGGGTCCACAATAGAGAGCAGAAAATATTGTCACATTATTCTCTGTGAGCTTTCAAGAAAAAAATTTTAAAAGATACTTAAAGGGTCAGCAGTGAGATCAGCACTGTCAAGAAAGGGGTTTCTCAAGCTATCCCCCACGGAAAGAGAATTAACACAGCAGATTAGTCACCTCAGTGCTGAGATATTAGCATGTGATACACTGCACTGTACCACGCTACCGTTTCAGTGTTGCCAACTCATGCAAATCACACAATAATTGGTATTTTCCCTAAGGCTGGTATAATGAGATTACATAAAAATAATACATCTTTAAAAACGAATACAATTCTGAGCCATATGCTTAGGAAAAATCCTGAAGTAATTGTTCTCCTTGATCTTAAAAAGCCAACAAATAGAAGGAAACAAATTCTGAAATTCATTACAGTTAAAATTTCATCCTTTTTAAGGCAATTGAGACCACCTAAAGAGCAAGTTGCCAGTACTGCAGGAATGTCGGCACAGTTGATGATCCCATTTCCAAACCACAACTACTGTTAACATTTTCTGCTTGCCTCTCCACCACATATTATGTGGATTAGTTCTGGATTAGGGGTTTCTTAATCTTAGGTACACATCACAAGTTCAATATGTGTCTTTGAGGGGAAAGAAAATCTTATTTAATTACAGTAATTTAATTTTTTTATTAACTGAACACTGCTGTTGCTTAACCAAGGAAAGACTACAGAGCTGTGTGCATTCTCCCTCTTCAGTGGAACAACATTGAAAGCCAGTGAAAGAGCTATGTCAGCAAAGAACTGACAATGTGAGAAGGAGCAGGAAGGAATTCACTGCGTGAGGCGTCTGGGAGAAACATCATTGACTCAAACCTTCAAAGGAGAATTACGTGGCACAAGCTAGAGTGCAGCACGGCTGACAGCAGATAGTGTTTTGTAAGTTTCAGTTCATCAAATATTGCTAGTGGCAGTTTTGCTACTGTGCTGTGTATTCACCATATAGGCTGCTTTACCTTTCCCAAAATTCTTTAAGTTACACAATGGAATGCGTAGAAGTATAGATATATCACCAAAGTCGTCCTCTATTACACTTACATTGTTCTTACAAGTAGACTAAGAGATGCCTGCCCTCAATTTTCTAGACCCCTTATTAACAGGATTGCTCATCTAACTTAAAGCAACATCAAGTAACTTATTCTAGCTACTCGTGCCATGACTCTGCAGACTGCACAACTAACACATTATACTTCTAAGTCATTTGGAGACCAAAGCTAGTAAAGCATGGACTCACCTGTCTCGCACTTTACAGGGATACCCTCGTATGTATGTCTAGAAACTCTTCAGAGGCCAATACAATGTAGAATGTGAATTCTGTACTATAGCTTATACAAATAGTAAGATAAGGAAATTGACATAAAACTGGTTTGGGCCAAGACAATCAGAGAATTGACTTCTCCAAATGATTCAGTGTCAGCTGGAAGCAGCTGAAAGGCACAATCTGACAGCATCCGCTTCCATGAGCTGTGACCTCAGGATTCCCTTCCTGTGTGGTCCTGGTTTTCACCCTGGCAGGTCAACAGACCCAGTTCTGCCAAAGCTAGGGTGTGTTGCAGGCTGTGGCATCTCTTCTCTTCTCTGAGCAGACGGGTGAGAGTTTAGAAATTATTGTTTATAGGCTTTGATGCTGGTTGACCTTATACACATACACTGTGGTAGACTTTGGTGTGTTGCTGTCAGCCTGTGTTTTATATATAAGTATTTCAATTTAACGACATAGACTAAGACCCAAAAGGGAGATGAGAAGTCAGTATTCCACTGGTTTTCTCTATTTTATAGGTAGATCCTAAAAACTGGGGGCGTAGAGAGTTTTGTTGGACATTTTCCAGTGCAGAAAGGAGTAGGCATTCAGAACCCGAAGTACTTAAACAAATAATAACAAATAATAAATTCTTTGTAGTTCTAAGGTTTTTCATGGCATTCATACTGTTTTCTAAATTGAGTGCAGAGAGATGCCTTGCAAAATTGATCCTACTGATTAATGCTAGAATTTTGCTTCGTTTCCCATTTTTCTTTCATACTGTTCTTTTCTACTGATAAAACTACATGAAGTTGGTTATGCTTCTGCTCTACTCAATGCATAAAAGATTTCATCTGCCTAGGGAATATTTTTAAGAAAGAAAAAAGAAAATAATTGTACATATAATTCTTTTAATAATACTTAGCATCAGAAACAAAATATCTCAAAATCATTTTCTGTTGGTTTTCATTGTCACAAATTTGCAATTGAGTTTCCATCAGGAAATTTATCTGCTTAAGAGAATGAATTATTGCATTTAAGTTCCTTTAGTCAGTAATTCATTGTTTCTGAGTAAATGCAGTAATTTTTAAATAATTTTAATGATTTTAATTTTAATAATTTTAATTTTTAACTAACTTTTACTAAGTAGTAGTTAAACATTATGCAAATAAAGATTATTCTACACTGATGAAAGTGTTCCATCTTCTAAATCTTTCCCTGGTTGCATGCTACCCTTAGAAATTACTTATATGTTCTTGGCAGATATACAGCAGAGAGACTGTACATTTGATTTTACAGAGACTCTTTTCCTAAGGCAACCCTCTTATACAGACTTTATCTTTTCCTGCTTTGCAGAAAGGCTTGATCTTCCTTCACCTATAGAAATAAGCTACAGCAATGATCTCCAAACTTTTTTGATGGTGAACACCTGTCAGTAAAAACATTTTCAGCAAAATAAATTTCATTCATTAATTAATTTTACTAATGTTAATATATTATGCATATTGCAAAGCATACACAAAAACTGAAACAGAAAAGGATGAGCTAAAGATGAAATGCTATTTTAAAAAATTATTCTATAATTAAATGAATAAATAAATAAATTATTCTTACTTAATTTATTAATGGTACAAAATTTATTTTCTGCCTACACCTCAATGGATTGTCTCATGTGTGGATCCTACTTTGGAGGCAAGAGAGCTAGAGCACCAAACTGCTTGTAACATGCGGGGTAAATGCAGACCACTATCCTATCTGAAGTTTTGGCCTCTGTCACCAAGATCAACTGATGTGCTGGGATGTACCTTCTTTTCACTCATATAGCCAGGCTTATTTTCAGAGACACCAGGGGTATACACCCAGGTTTCATCACAAAGTAATATCAAGGTATGTTCCAAGGGTGAGCACCTAAAAGCAAAAAAATGTCCTGGGTTCATCAGTTAGTTGTCTTCACTATAGCAGCCTCATTTTTCAGCAGGTCCTAATGAGTTTGACATCTGCAAGGGACGTCTCTCTGGAGAGAAGGCAGAATGATAAATACAGTAGCTCAGAACAGCTTCTTTAGCAACCATAAGAATAAGCAACTGAAGAAAACACTGACACAAAAGCCAGGTTACATCTTATCTTCCCTAACTTCAGTGCTCTCCCTGAGGCCCCTTCTGAGCCTGGCCAGTTTTGTTCATCTCTCTCCCCCAGGGAGCAGGAATGGAGAGTCACGAATGTCTCCAAAATTAGCTAGTTCCTTACTTTTTCTCTTAAATGCCAGCAGAAGGGTTGTCTGAGGCCATTGCCATGTTCCTCTGTGTCAGTCATCAGGCAGAAATCAACTCTCTAAAATCAGGTAACAGTTCAATAATTAAATTGTCTAAGACACATGAAAGTCATAGGACCTTCATAGTTCAGTAATGATTTTTACTGTCTCTTGGCTGTGAGTGAGTGTGAACACAAGATCCTCAAAGGCTGTAATTCAGTCTTCTATGGAATATACAAAAATTCTCTCTTTCTGCTAAGTCCTTTAAGCTGATTCACATTTTACTTTAGGTATCCTTACAAAATATCAGCTAATCTTTCAAATGAGTACATTACAGTCTTACAACTGGAAAAAGATTAGTCAGAAGTTTCTATTTCTAAGTATTAAAAGAGATTATGGACTCATAGCAACTCAGATATGGTGTATTTGCCCAAAATCCATCTCATTAGAAATGCTATGTAAAACTCCTCAATCCTGGAATGCTTCATAAAGAAGCATAATAAAACTTTTTACAATCAAATATTATAATCAAGCGGTTTTAATCAAAGTGACAATTCTAGAGAATCGTCTCAAATGACACAGCATCCTGATGCCAGGATTTTACAGGTTACATCATATATCTCAAACATTTTCTCAGCACTTCTGGGAGGTTCTCTCCCTCATTTCCAAGCCCAAGGACCTCGTTTTGCTCCTGAGGGAGTCGTGCAACTAGAAAAATTGATTGTTGGAAAACGCTGTCTTGATTTCACCAAGCTCAGACCCCAATAGACAATATGTAATCTTGTCAGTAATGTAACTAGCAAATGTTTTTATATGATCCAGGCCAGATTTATTTGAGGCAGATATTATCTATAAATCCATTATCTATAGAAATCACTAATGCAAAATCTCAAGTGTCTAGATTTCTCTTGTGCCCTCTTGTTTGATTAAAAGCACTGCTTCTAGACAGGAAGTTAGGCAGAACAGCAAGCAAACCCTATCAGCAATTCTCTTCACAGGCTGCAAGTGGAAAACTCTGGACCAGACTGTCCCTCTGTTCTGATTTCACAGATCCCTGAACCTGATGTCTTAGGTGCAGTCATGACATTTTCACTGCTGTCCTCTGAACTCAGCTAAGAAAGGGGATGAAATTAGACATCTTCACTTGAAGACATCTTATTTAAGACTTGGATGTCTTTTAGATGCTCCAGCTAATTCTTTAACCTGTACTGACAAATTTTCAAGCCTTATTCTTGCCTATCTACACAATTCCGTGTCCCCAAAAGACATTAATAAATTGCTTGACATCAGATCAGATATGCTCTGAAAATAAAAATAAATTGGTCTCCATACTTTAGCTTGGGTTATGAAAATCAGACTGTAGAGTCTGGAAGATCTCCCCCTCTTACACCCATCAGGGTTCTCTGAACTTCAGCCTGTCCCCACGTTCTACTTCAGTGTAAACTGACAGTTTTCTGAGAAGGTGCAACCTTTTGATACGGCTTCCTTCTGACTACTCTGAATACGTCTAACATACACGTCTATTTTAAAAAAAATTCTCCAAAGCATCCAGGTTTAAGATCCTCCAGACGCACCTGAATCAACCAGTCTTTAAAGGGAACTAGAAGTAAATACTCTCTTTAAACATCTAATAGTTTCTCTTTCAAGTATTAGCACTTAAATTGCTACTTGGGAAACGCTTGGCTACCAAGACAATGTCTGTTTTATGGAAGACAAAAAGCAGAGTCTTCAAGGAGGATGCTATTCATGTATCCAAGCCTTTAAAAACTCTGTAAATGAACACTTGTATGTTTTTTATTTGTGTCTGGTTCATAAAGCAATGAGTTTTTAATGCAGCTGCATTTAGTTTAGCCTTGAACGGATACTCAAGAAGGGAAGAGCGCGGTTATTTACCAGCGTGCAAGTTCTTCCAAATCATAGATATCTAAAAGATAAAAGCTCAGATTCACCCCACAATGCATGAAGAGCCATCTGTAAAGCTGCCAACGTAATTGCTCACAGAGCTCCCCAAAGAGCCAGATGCCACCACTTGAACAGATTCCCAACTTAGTCATCTGAGTACTGAAGACAGGAGGGAATAGCAGGAAGTTGAAGGGTCAATGGTATGCCATTTATATTCTGAAAAGATGAAACGGATTTTTGGAGAAAATTAAACTGAAAGGACGTCATGCCAAACAGAATGTGCTTTAGCAGCACAATTTAATACTAGAAATAAATGTGTGTGTCACTCTGGAGTTTTTAGAATATGAAAGGCATGAAAATTGTGCTCTGATAATAATACAGAATGAAAATGTGGCAAAATTTCCTCATAATTAAAAGATGTAGTGAAGACACTCTTGCAACTTGTTTTTGATTCTCTGCACTTTTCCAATCAGGGCTTTGTTTCCAGAGCTTATTCTTGCAGTAAAATTAAACCAGGCATTCAAAATCTCATTTTCTTATGCACCTGTTTCTCCGTTTTACTAGCAATAGCTGCTGTAATTTCTGTAAGTGCTTAGAGGATGATACTTGGTCTTAAAGGCTCTTGCAACGGACAGAGTATAACAAAAGTGGGTAATAAGCACAAAGATTCAAAGTACAATTAAAGCATGAGTTTGATATTTTCTCAGCTCTGTAGCTTCTTTGTATCACATTATCATTACAAAACACTGAGTCCCGAAGTCTCCAGGAGTCCACAAATTACTTACCACAAAAATTATAATAAAACATCAATCAAGAAAAAAAGCTGACCAAGATAAATATGTTAGTCTCTGCATCAGTGGAGCAAGCACTACTTCTGCAAGACAGCAGCTGAGTCCTTATCACTCTTTCCTGATATTTTTCCTATCTCATCCCAATCGGGAACATGCCTTTCTGCTCTTTGCTTGATAGTATTTGGGTTTCATATGGCACGAAACTGGATTCTCCTTACATGTTCTTTATAATCAGCTGAAGGAAGAGGAAACATCTCCCTCTCCATGCCTGTAGCTGAGACAGCCAACAAGTCCAAAGAGTCACAGCAGTGCCAGGAACAATGGGACAGATGAACATAGTGGCTCAGGTAGGCCCTTATGGACATGGCTTACTAAGGTTTGTCGCTCTTCATCTCTTTCACCCCAGCTTCAGCCCTGTCAGGTCCAGCTAATGCTTCATAGCTCATTTGGGAGATCTGTGGCCCAGGCCAAGGTGGGACATTGCCACAGGAATCTGCACACTTGAAAGACATACCTGTGCTTCTCCCCTTCCTCTTCCTTGCCATTCCCCTCTCCATTGTCGCACAGATGTCAAGCCACATTCTCAGTCCTGACTGCCAGTAATGTAATCACTCTTAACCCACATGATTTGATCATGTAATGCTACTGATTAATTTTCTTTTTCTTTATACCATGGCAATATTCTTCTCTTGATACTCTCAACTCAGTGATTCCCTTCCAGCTTATTATCAAGAGTGGGTTAGGTCCATGGTGGTCTATTATTTCTTTCCAAAATGAAAAATATTTACGGAACTTCTCTATCCTCCTCAATATTTGAGAAATGCTGTTACTCCGTTCTTGTAATATCAGAAATACTTGGTATCTCCCTGCTCTGATGTTCAAAAACAAATTATACATAGCAACCTCCTGTGGCAAAACCAACTATACCATCACATGTAATTCACTTTTGGGGCTGCACAAGTATTTTCCTTTTCTTTGACAGAATGAGTCATACTAATGAAGAACAACTTCTGACCCAAGAAATAAAGCTGCTTCTTGATTGAACAAAAAATTCCAATACAAAAATCAAGTCTCAACTGCTGGTTGCAACAAAAGTCCTTTTTTCTGAGCATTAGCCTTTCTTTGACTTCTTATCAAGTTACCAAAGGTTTGCCAGTGCAAAGGTCACTCAAGAAAGTTAATCTGAATTAATTTTTAAAGTGGATTAGTCAAAACGTATTAAATGTCTGTGTAGACACTTTCATTCAAAATTGCAGCACACTTAATTAACTCATTTTCTCTGGAAATTAAGTTAAATTGAATCAAGACACTTTTAATTCTGATTCATAGTATCCACATGAGAGTTTAATGTCATTTAATTAATCCACTGTGGATTCACACTTCTATTTAATTTGGATTACCTTTTTGGAGCATTCCAGTACACAGTAGCCGTGATGCTGGACTTGGGCCAGGATTCTCAGAATTTAAAAATAAACCATGGAGCAGTGATACAATTAAAATTCATGATAGAAAGCTATCCTCATTTGATTTCTGTCATTTATGAAGTGTTAAGCTTGATGAGTTAAAACAAATGTAGTCATTTGATAAACAATTTCATTGAAACATTATATTTATAGCCTTCTGGAATTAAATTCAGATGAAATTAATCTATTTATTATTGGCGTCAGTGGAAACCCATATCATTAAAAGATCTAGATAAGATTTAACTGATTTTTCCTTGCCCGCATTCTTGACTGTTTGCTTCACCTGCCATGCTTTTTGCCTTGTCATTTTTCACCATACTGGTGGAGGTCCGTGCTCCCCACCTGCTGCCGCAAGAGTTGTGCAAGGCAGAGCTCACCGGTAACAGCACTGTGCTGCCATCACAGGCTGAAACAATTGATGTCGTTGACTGAAAGTAAATGGTCTGAAAAGTTGTTGTTACAGGGGCATTCAGTGAGGCTCACAAACATGCAGGTCCCACAGGCTCTCCAGCAAGCTGCCAGCAGAGACAATTTTCTAAAGAGTTTATTTCTCATTCAAGGCAGGCCCCAATGAGGGTTTATACCAAAACAGCAGGAGGAAGGACTATGGGTAATGTCATGAAGCTTGATGGTCCCGAGAGCTATGATGCACACTGCTCTGGGCCCACAAATGTGCATGCCATGCCTCCTCATACACATCAGGCAGGGTCAATGGGGTTCACATGGAGCGCTCTTAATTTCCATCAACTGAAATGATACATAGTTAATAAGCAACTCTTGCCTTGTCAGCCATTAGTGCTGGAAAACTGCTGCTAGGCCTCAAGACATTACTGGTGGAGATTGGAACTGGTCCAAGTATGAAAGGACAGCATTTGTAACTGTCTGAAATTGAGCCATTACAAAGCACCAGAAAGACAGCTGTAAAAATAGTGAGAAACAATAGATCTGAACGTGGCTAATATTAGCATATGGAGGTCTGTGCATTAATCCTTGTGCTTATGCTCTCTTATGACAATCAAATAGCATGCAGAAGGGAAGGTCTGTGTGTGCTTGCAGGAATACTGATGCATATGGAGCTTTTTTTTCCTGGATAGAACTATCTCTTAAAAAGAAAAAGATCTATTATTTACCTCACTGTCTAGAACAGAAGGGGTGTTGCCTCTTGGCAGAATTCAAGTGTCACTTAAAGAGAAATTTTGCATTGACAGCATTTAAGTTGAAGTAATGCAATTAAGCACTTGCAGAAAATATTTAAAGAATTCAGAATTTTTTAAAAAATACTATTTTAATCAAAACTATTAGGAAATTTTACTCCATTTAGTAGAATGGCTTTGAAAAAGTAATTTTCCTGCCAATAGTACCAGCCAAGATTTTAAGTTTCTAAGTACTGCAACAAAAACTGCTTCAAAATGGAAATGTAATCATTACTGTTACTTCTTAGCAGCAAAAGAACCAACACCACCATGACCCATCTGAGAAAATTTAGAAGCTAACAATTTTAGAAGTACATGTTGGGGTCAAATATTTTTTGCTTTACAGATACTTGCTGACAGCTGTCAATAAGAAAACTGGCTCTTATTTTTAGTTAACTTCTAATTATGCTCTTCCTGACTTCAGTACATGAATAGAAAGCTCTTTTAGGAAAATCTTTCACATCTGCTCTTTTAACATTGGCAACACAGATGAACAATTTATTTATTTTTTACCAAATCATGCTGTCGCTTGTCTGCAGTTTTGTGAACTCACCAGAAAATAAAATAGAAGTGTTTACTTTTCCCTTATGAATGTAGCAGTGTGCATACAAAACAGCAGCTCTCCCATCTGGATTTATTATACCTGCCCTTCAGGAACTGCATAGCAAGGACTGCTACAGGGACCATATCTTAACACACAGACCATTCGCGTCTGCCTGCCTTCAGTACCTCCACCCCTGGGTTGTGTCACAGGTCACTGCCAGTTCAGTGCTGTTAACTAACTCCCAAGCACGCAACACAAATCTCTCTCAGGCTTCGGTAGTGCTGCTGGAGGCATGGTGGCTTCAGGATAAAAGGGACGAAGGCTTGTAGGAATGGGAACTATCTTTTATTAGTCCTGCTGCTACACTGGGTAAAGCAGCCAATCATTAGGATATGCTGTCTGTCCCTTCACCTGACATCACACAATTCCCACACAAAACAATGTTCTGACTAAAAAAGCAGGCATCTCTCCCATCAGGAACTCTGATACCCTACTTGATTGTGTTAATTTCCAGGAAATTCCCTCATTACCTTCTGCGATTATTTTCTGATTCCAGGCATATTTCCCATCATTGCCTAGATACAAATTTTATAAGCACTTTAGTTATGGTCTCCGCCTGACAAAGTTTATGGGTTAAAGGTCCAGCCCTGCTCAGCAGGCTTTCAAATGGGGCTACTTAGTGTAATTAGCCATAGAAACATATTCTAAGACAAGACTCGAGAGGTAAATGAAACAAATACATAAGGGAACAAAATTTGCTGAGAAGGGCTGAATTTCAAATTAACTAGGAGCTGACAACACATTTTTCTGCCTTACATACATCTACATATACTTGAGAAAAAAATATCAAGATTTTGTGTATCAAACTTCATTTTGTTCAAGTAAATAACTATCCAGATGAACAAAATACAGAAAGAAACCTCAAACATTTTAGCATGGATTGCCTTCATAATTAATTTGTAGCCAGTAAGGAACAGTGATCACAACTCACAACTTGTCTATGAGAATTCAGAGATCTCATATCTTGTTTACAAAGTCATTAAAACCCCTATTATATCAAAATCTCCAACTGTTTAAGAAGGAAACAAAACAGGAGTTAAACACATTTTTTGCTTTAAAAAGAACGACAATATTTATGTTTTATTGTAGATAGTTTTCATCTGTGACCATTTAATATCAGTATTCATCTATTTAGAAAACTAAATTATCTATGAAATTTTAAAAAAAGCCAAAATATAATAAGAATTTATAAGTAAAAGCTCTTTATAGACACTGTAGTTTACATTTATGAAGCCTACCAATTAACTGGTATCATCATCTGTATTCATTCTTATATATAAAGCATTTATCTTTGTACCGCTTAACACACTAATGAGATATGTCAATTCTTTTGACTTTACAGAAAGAGAACAATGGCTTTTACAAAAAGGCTTAAACAGCTCATTTACTGCTGCAGGTTTTGAAGTCTGGTAAAAAAATCCTCTCCTCACCCTACAAAATGAAAAAGGACAGCTACCTATGGCACAGAACAGTTATCTTTCTATCCTCCACACAAATTACATGATAAATATCTCAGGATATGACCAGCAGGGTTGGATCAATGTTACACAGGAGGCATTTGTGAACAGGAAAGGTAACACTCCCACCTTTAATCTGGTAAAGGGAAAAGAATGATAGAGGTAGGCAGGGGGAATGTCAGCAAATGCAAGAAAGGGACAGCAACAACAGCCCAGGGCTAGAAATACAGAAGTAAGGAAGACAGCAGGGAAAGCCACTTGGGGAGATATTTACAGTGCCTGACTTTTTCCCATGCTCCCTAGGTTCCTCCTACGGGCAGCAGAGGAGATGGGCTCTTCCAGGGCGATAATTCAAAGCACCAAGCAGCTATAAGCAGTCTTCAGCCATCAACTCCCCTCCTGGGGGAGACTCCCTCCTCCAAGCTGAATACAAGATGAGGTTTCCTAGGATGAATTCAGTCTTTGTGAATTCCCATGCCACAGATTTTCAAAAATGTCAATCTCCTAGCTCTCATTTTAAAGGCGCTGGTAAAAATTCTCACTGACGTGAGTGGTAATACACTTTGGCCAGTGTTGGTACTCGTGAGTACCCTGTCCTCAGCCCCACTCTGAGACAACCAGAGGATGATCGGTAGCAGGTGCTACACCTGCACAAAGCCAAGTGGCATCATATCTTTGCTACCACAGAACCTGAAACAACACCTGAGCTCATGATTTCAGAGATTTTGATCCCAGAAATATCCACTGAAAACCTTGCAGGCTCTCTTCTCACTGCCTCCCCACAACAGACGTGTGGAACACTTCTTAATTTCTATATCCCTGGCAGAGCCAGGGTGACCCAGAACAAGCTGACTAGCTCTATTAATGCTGAGATATTTCTACATGTACTTTTTTCCTTTTTTTAGTCATAAATGTATAGTTTAAAATAAGATGCCCACAATGTTCTCAGAGAGAAGGTTTCCAGAGAGATAGTTTCTGACCTGAATTTTGGATTGAATTTTGGATGTAGATGCTCAATTTCCATGATACCTGCCTTTTTTTTTTTTTTTTTCCTTTTGGTGGTATATTTTTACTTTTCTCAGTTCTTCCTATGGCAAATCAAGTATTATCTAATGATAGTTCAGGTCCTCCAGAGCAGTGTTATAATTAACCAATTATTCTTTCTTGTTAGGGAGATTACAAGAGAATATATTGTATGAACAATGTACTAATAATTGTGTTACTACTGCACTTCCTAATAACTTTCCAGTTATTTGTGTAGCTAAGGCATGCAACCATACCCAACTCACGAGGTCCTGGAGACATCAGTGGTCTTATACTCTGTAGAGTGGGTGGAACATGCAACTCAGTAAACTTCAATTCAAAAAAGTACCACTAGACAGGATAGGAAAATATGTAACCTTGGTCATACTGTATCACATAAGCAGACTATTCCATCAAATAACATCTCAGAATTTTCAAATAAAACAGATCTGCTATTATCCTTTTATTAGAATCCACAGCTGTAGATTTCATTAAAAAATAATTTGCCTTTCAATTTTGGGTTTTTTCTGTTTAAATTTTCTCTCATGGAACATTTAAGATTACATCAGATAATCATCAAATTTTTTTTCTAAAAAAAAACAATGGAAAGAACATTCCTGGAAATCTTGTTGCCCTCTAATGTCTGTAGACACTATTGTCTTGCCTGCTTTCCCAGAAAATTCATAACTGGGGAGAATATAGCTCTATTAACCTTGCTTTATCAGCCAGCATGTCAAAATCTGTGCTATAAATCTTTATCTTAATCATTTATGATTAAATATTCAGATGAGATTATGTGCAGCCTAATTCTACACATCCATCTCTACTTCCCTAATTAACAACAGACAGCAACAGAGAGGGGAAACCGCACCTTTCTGAAGTAATGAGACGAAAACAAGCTTTTGTAGACAACTTTTATTTCTAAGCACTTCTTTTTAATCACCATTTAAGAAAGAAATATGATTAATGAAGTTATGTATATTGAATTATACATCTGCTGCTTCACAACAGATTGCTAAATATTGCGGTGTTAGTCCCACTAGCCCTAAAAATTCTTATTTTTATGAAGCTTCTCTGGTTTCAATTCTTCCCTGTCTGTCAGAGAATTTGACATCCATACAATGGAAGTTGCATGGCAGAAAACCTTCCAGGGCTCAGTGGGTAAAATTCTTCCCTGTTCAGAAAAGCAATCTAAGACTTATGAACCACTACAAATCCTCTTGGTCTTTACTTCTTTTTAAAATTGCTTTAGCTTTAAGCACCAAATTTGAGATATTTAAACCCTAACTTTGAGAGAGAATGCAAAAATGTACCTCACACTGAAACTGAAACTGTTGATACACATTACCAGGTTTTCAGAAAAATGAAACTTGAAAGCTACTAAAGACATTACTTAAGGTGAGACAGCCAACTCAACCTGTAAACCACAGGCTCTAAATGAAAGGACATCCACCAGGAAAAGACATCAAGTCTGTCCCTCTATCAGCCTGAAACTGACTTCTCATTATACTTTCTAGAACACTGCAAATAATAGATTCTTTGTTTGAATGAGATGACCAAAAAAAAAAAAAAAAGAAAAAGAATAGCTTAATTAAAATCTGATGCTGGGGAAGGAAAGAAGAAGGAAAAGAAAAATATAATTATGTACTCTTGCATCAACCTGGAACAAGTATGACCCAGTTCATAAATGAAAGCACTAAATTTCAAAATGACAAGTTGCATTTTAGCATGAAACTTTTCTCCCTAACATGCAGGCATTTTCACAGAATTACTGGAATAAAAGATCTTCAAATTTGTCCCTTCCCAGCCAAAACTATTTGCTAAATTCCACCTGACTCCATTGTTATTTCCCCAAATGACATTTTTCAAACTTATTTGGAGAGGAAGCAAAGGAGGGCGGGGAGGGGGAATTGCCTGGCTCCATCCTCTACTGGTTTTTCTAATTGCATTTAAATGATCCGTGCAACTGGTCTCCTACAACTTCCCTGAGGGGTAATATTTCACAGTCTAGATAATCTTGCTATTGAAATGTGTCCTGTTTTTCAGCAAAAATTTCACTAGAATACAGCAGAACTGGAATAAGTTTTGTTGACTTCTAAAAGTTTTTAAGTTAGTTTTAAAATCAGGAAGTATATAAATACAGAATGTCAGAAGACTATACAAGTCTGGATGGTTTAGCAGGACAAATTAATCTGCCATCCAAGGTGCTTCATGTCTGCTCACGAGTCCAAGTCTTTTGGTCCAACAATATTTTGCTGTATCTGAATGAATGATAATTATCTTTTTAAAAGGAAGGAAAAAAAACAGAAAAAGAAGCAATGTAAGCCCCAATTTTTTTTCATATTACACACATTTAATACTTGTTTTATTTAGTCATCTATTTCTCTGTCTCACTCATGTGACTGAATTCGTCTGAGCTGAGTAAGCACTGGCCAGATTCTTCATCTGCTTGTATGTCTGCTTAGCACAGGTGGCATGGTGCTTGCAGGACCTCAGCTGTGTATACATCTCTTCACTGTGAGGGCTGCTGACGCATTACTCACCAAACAAAAACCCCAACTCTTCAGAAAAAAAAAAAATTCCACCGCTCTACTGCTCTCAGTGATTGAATAATCCCTTTTGCAACTATTATTAGCAACCTTACTATACAACTTAATGGCCTGATTCTATATTTTATTTTTTCTTCCCCTAGGTTGACTAAGATACTACGTGCTTTGTGAATTTCCAAACTGGAGTCTGTAGGCTGGTTAAAGGCGTCGGACATATTATTAAGGCTGTGGGGATTTCATGTGGAGCCTAAAGCAGGGATTCCTCTGCCTGCAGACCAGAATGCAGGGTAATGCACCCACTTACCTTTTGTACTTCAAACTGGTTTGACACTCAGTAAAGTACCACCTAATTAGTTACGGCTGTGGCACTCTGCACAAGAAGGAAGGCATTCTAGACTCAGACATAAGCATCTTTTTCAGATTCTGAAATCTGAATCACCTAGCACTTAGATTTACATAACATAAGAGAGACACATCCACGTCTGAGGTTAGAAAAACTCTAGTATGAACCAGTCAACAAACGCTACTGAACACAATCTAAAGAAAGTACTTCAACACTATTTGGCATTTACCTGTGTCATTGCAATTGTAGACAAGGAATATATATTCTGGCCCAGTGATGCAATACCATTCTTTTTCTCAATTAGTCTCATTCTCTGGCTGTTGTGCTTATTCTGCAGAGGCAGGTGAGAATGTTTCAAAGTATTAAAATTAAAATAAAGACATTTCCACAGTAACACGATGTTATTTCCACATTTTAGTTTAAGGATACTACAAAATTCTACACACACAAAACCCACAAGCACCTCAATTTTCAGGAACTGATGAAAGTACCCTGAAACACCAAGCAGGCAGTCTTTCAATGTACAAGGCATACGGTCAGGTAAAACACCCAGGCTAGCTTTTGTTTAGAGCAGTTTACACGTTGGATCTAAATGATATCAAGTTACTCAATCTTCAGTGACAGCAGTTTCTTCCATCACTTTGCAGACACACAACTAAATACCTGAATGCTCCCCGGTGATGAGTAGCCAGTAAACTCTCACCAAGGCTAGGTATCTAAACTGAGTAATGTACCTTTTGAAAAAACTTGGTCCTGTATATATATCGTCATTGCAAAGCTTAAGCAAAATTTCCTGGCATGCCACAACATATGGAAAGCTCCAGTTTAACTGTGGTCTCGGGTTATGCCACAAATATACAAGCTGGAATCCTATTCGAGAAGATGTCTAGCGGAAGCTTAAATCATTGACTTTGAAGTTTTTAAACCCCCTGATTTCATAGCATGTGACAATACATCTCTGTGGAGCAAAATCAAACCGTAGAAAGACTCAATTAGTTTTGACTGTATTTCTACCAGCAATTTTTTTTATCTGCTCGGATCATGCCTGGAGAATAAACAAAATCCCAGTATGCTCAGACTAGGCTGTGAAATGCAAACTTCTATCTGATATAAAATCCAGAATTTTGAAAACAAAAAGAGCTATAGTTTGGAAATTCTGGCAGAATGGTAATGCAGTGATTTAAACATATGTTCCCTGGATGAGAGGATGAGAAGGAAGAGGCTAACAACAGGCATGTAAGCTCTCAGTGTGCCACGAGCTTTGGGTCACTCAGTGAAGCCGTGGCTGTGGCCACACAGTGCCCCTCATAATTCAGCTGCATTGGTTGTACTTAAACACGCCTGCTAGGGAATTAGTTCCTTTCATACTCTACAGTCTCTTGCTAATCTCCTTCTTGTCCAGATCTACTGAAAACTTCCAGGGCGCATTATAAGATTTTCCTTGCCAGACAGAAGACACTCAGCACACTGCCTTTCCCTATAAAATTCAGTAGAGTACTGGGAAAGTTCTCTGGTCGATCTGGCAGTGTCGATATTTAGTAAACCCTGTTACACTTTATTTCTTTCCCCCTGCCTTTGTCCCTTAACTGTACGTCTTCATAAAAGTTTTTAAAGGAAAGGACACTTATAGCATCACTTACTCATTGATGGATAGTTAATGAATAATTTTATTTCTCAGCTTCCTAAATATGTAGCTCTTTTCCAGTCTTATAGTACCACATCTATATCAACAGATTTAAAATACAGATGCAATTCACCAGCTCATTCAGTATTCTGGAATTGGAATTATTAATTCCCTTTGATTTTTCAAAGAAAAACTCATTCACTGTTGCTTTCACTGCAGTTGTGGCTATTTCTGTTTTGCTATCATCATGTACATTACCTGTCTTCCCTTTACCACTGTGCTAACACAACTGTCGTTACTGAAAAATTAGGGAAATCACCAAGTCTATCTAGATTATCTTTAACATCCCCTCTCATAATACAGCAGCTGTCTTTCTTCCTTTTTCTGCCCCTTTTACATTGCAGTAGAGGGTTTTGCTATTTGGGGTTTTTTTCTGTAACGGCCAGATCAGCTTGGATTTGGAAATTCTCACTTTATCTCCAAACAACCTCTGAGCCTCAGTGCTGCTTAAACAATTGGGAAGGAAAGGAGGCAAGGTGGCAAGGCATTTTTGCAGATTCCTGATGGTGTTGCAAATACACACCTTGTTTAAGAGCTACACCCTACAATTTTTTCTCTTTTTTTGGTGTTCAGATTCCCCGCAGTGTTCGCATTACCAATTTCAAAGAAATTTAGAATTTCTTTACATATTTGCAGGAGCAAATTTCTCTTACTAGCCAATTGCCTCAGTTGTGAAATTTTGCTCTTTCAGGGAAAACAAAACAAAACAGAAAAACCACTTAGCAACTTTATTTGTTCAAGAAACATAAAAGGAAATTATCTATGATCATGCTGTTGAAGACTATTTGGTGTTATCTGTCTTCCATAGAGTCCTCATTCCTTACTGAGAAATACTAAAAGTTCTGAAATATCCCCATAAAAAACAGAACACTGTGACACATCCTAATACATTAGCTACTTGATGAGGACTGCTAGCTACCACATGAAAACATCCATGATGATTACTAATATGTTGTGCTCTCCAGTATCCATCTAAGTAGTTTAAATCCCCTGCAATGGATAAAAATTTCACAGATTTCTTCACTGCCTACCCTTCCCTTTTCATAGCACTACTATGCCCAATGCTAGCCCAGGCAAACCACCTTTGCAGACATTCTAAAAAATTAGTTTTTAAACACACATATCCCACTCTTTCAAGTTATCATATCATTAATACTCACTAGGATACCAGCAGGTTTCTAGTTTCAGTTCTCTTTTCTTGGTAGCACACAACATTCAAGTCCCTATTTCTAGTCATGAACCCACATGATTCAAGTCCTGCACAGATGTTTCCACTTCTTCTCTTTTCTTGCACAGGTTTTTGACAGATCTGTTTCCATGTTTCACCTCTTTCGTTAGGGCCAACATTCAGCCACTGAACAGATCAAGCACCATCCAGCCTCAATGTGCCACTGATAACCTACCAGCACCTTCGAGTTTTCTTTGCTAACCAAATTCCTGTTAACAATTCTGTATCCACTGTTCTATCCTCATCTTCCTTATTTTCCTCCTCTTGCACCTATTTTATATATATATAAATATATATATATATATGTTTAAAGTCCTTCTTCCGGATGTGTCAGCACCAACCTGAGACCAGTTTCTAAGTCAGACAAGAATACATCTTTAGATGTCTCTTTCATCCAGCTGCACAATAACGGCTGATGCTTCAAAACACATCCCTTGTGGCATTATGAGTTATGTGCCGATCACCATTGCTCCATCGCGCATCCAATCTCTTATCCCACTAGAACATAAAGGAAATTTCTGAACATCTTAAAGACACTTTAAATCAAAGTAGAAACACATCCACCACTGACCTAATGTCCCTTACTTCTCCATGTCACTGACCTAATGTTCCTCGCTCCTTCCATGCATGCCGTATGATCAACAAGCTGTTTCCAAAGTGAAAATCTCTGGTGGAGTTCTGATGAAAGACCCGGTTAACCAGGAAGTTAAATAACAAGACCAGCATCACATTCACAGCAATGAGGCAAAACCGGTGGCGTTACCTTTCCTCCAGTAAGCAGGGATTTTTATGAAGAAGGTATTGCTCCCCTTGAACCATTCCTAAATCTATTCAGATTATAGTGGAACTTTGCAGAAAGAATTACTCAGCTATAGCCTTCCTTGTGCGCAAACAGGTTGTGAGAGAAGCCCTGGCTATCTCTTTACCTTATCAGCCAGATGAATTGGAGAATACTATAGAAGTTTGAAGGGCAATTATTTTCTTCACAAGAACACAGGAAAACATGTTATTCCTCAGTCTCATCTTCAATCTGCTATTTTCCTGGAGAAATACAGTCCTGGACTCCCCTTATCACCAAGACAATTACAAGTCTCTATGTATGATTTCATTATATATCTTTGGCATAAACACTGCCATAGATAGAATGCTACCAAACAAAAGGCTTTATAGAAGATACAGACTGCAGAGAACACAAAGGGCAAATGCATAAAATTAAGCATTGTACTTGACATCTCTTGGTTGTAGGCATCCCTTGCCTTCCATACAAACCCACTTCCATGGATACAAGACAAATTGCTAGGGTTTAAATGATTATAGCAGTAAACCTTCATGGGAGTGCTTATTGTCATTCAGACAAAACAGAAGAAAATTTATGCCAAATTTGTGACAAACCAGTGTGAACACATTTGAGCCACTCCAAAAAAAGCAATATAGGAAAAGAGAAGTCCTAACCAGAGTTCAGGTATGGCAAATCTGTAGTTCTAGTAGTACGTGACACGTATGTACTGCACCAAGGGAAATTTAGGTTAGATATTAAGAAAAAGTTTTTTACTGAAAGAGTGATAAAGTTGTGGAATTGTTTGCCTGGGGAGGTGGTGGAGTCACCATCCCTGGATGTGTTTAAAAAAAGATTGGATGTGGCACTCAGTGCTATGGTTTAGTTGAGGTGGTGTTAGGGCATGGGTTGGACTCGGTGATCTTGAAGGTCTTTTCCAGCCTGGTGGTTCTGTGATTCTGTACGCCGTTAATATATTACCAGTTATGCATTTTCCTATCAACAGGCAAAAGCATTAGAGTGAGAAGGAATTTGTCTCTTTTTCACCATAGCTATTCATGACTGTGAGAAACACAAACCTTTCCAGCTCAACCAGTAGCTAACACTCAGTGGTGTTGAGCTACTAGTGGCAAAGGAAGGAAAAAAAAAAACGAAACAAACTGACTCTTTGAAAAAGGAAAAGAGTTAAAACTTCCAGAAATCATGTTGTCCTTAGTTGATGGATTCCGTGTGTGAGACAGTTCAGGAAGGGCAGGCACAGCCTTTCACCCATGGGATAAATCAAAGGTAACTAATATACTGAAACACTGCCTCAAAATAATAACTCAACAAGTTAAAAAAAAGTGACAAGTTCATGAGATGCTAGTTAACAAGGGACAGAGAAAATATTCACATGCTTTAAAGCTGGTCCTGGGCAACAATTTGGATTCAGAACACAAGCAAGCAAACTCTGCTTTAGCATGTAATTAAGAAATCCTCTCTGAATTATGCAACTTTCATTCACTTCTTCAGAAGATATGAGAACACTGCAATCACTTGCCAAGTTTGATCCCAACATGCCATGGGGCAAATGGAGACCCTAAACTGTCATATTCTATTTAAATCATATGTAAGCTAAAGTGAGTGCGATTGCTTGGTATATTAAATTACTACTAGTGTGTTGATAATTCCTCATGAACAATCTATGGCTCTGAATTATTTATTGAGGAGGAAGTGGCTTTTGAAGTGAACATTATTTCTCTCTCAGAGCTAATGCTTGAATATGATAAAAATAGTTGCCAAGAGAAAAAGGAAATTAAAAGAGATACTTCCATGACTGACAGTTCTGAGATTCTACCTTATTTCATCATGGATTTCATCTCTTTTTTAAATCTATAGGCTAAAATGATGTTCATATTTAAAAACAAACAAACAAACAAAAAAAAGTGGAACAGCCTGCATAAGGAAATTGCTTGCAACAAATCCCAGGTACACACACATTCAGTGATGGCAATTAATATCATTCCTAGACTATTCCCATGGCTTTCTGTTTCCTTGCTTTTGGAATCCAGTACTGCTCATTGAAACACAGCTTCGAGGGAGCCACAGAGCAGCCTTCCTCTGGCATCAAGAGTGGTACATCACAGAATCAAAGAGCTTTGGCCTGTAGTGCAGATGAAGGACACTTAACAGAGCATGGAGTGACAGCAGGACAGAGAGAAGGACCCAGTTCTCCCACTGGTTCTTCAAGTCTGCAGACAGACTTTTCAAAGCCTTGTCCCCTCAAAAGACTTCACAGGTTTTTGAGGATGGGGAATTGAAAGCACAGATGAAGCAGTGACAAGCTCCCACACAGTAAGATAATCCAGTGTGAGACACTCTCCATTACGACCAAATTAGAATTTCATTGGTTGAAGAGATTCTCACAATAAAGTGCACTCTATACCCAAAACAATTACTTGAAATGAGCATAAATCCTGCTGTCTTCTCTACATCTATTAAGATTGCTATTCATGAAAAATTCCCCGAAGAGTGATTTATGAAAGGCCATTAGAAGACATATTTCTATGATCTTTCTGGTTTTTATTTATTTGCAAATAGTTTATATACAGTAAGCATGCAAGAAAACTTCTAGTAAATTTTCTGTGAACGGATTTGAATGTTGAGTTTATTCTTATTTCAAGGTTATTCTTCAGTTTTCAAGGTGCCAAAGTTAATTTCTTTAATAACCAATCCTTTGTGCCTACTAATTAGAAATATCCAAAACAATTTGCTATTTAAATCATATGCCATTGCTTCTGATCCTTGATTGGATGAGTAATGAAATTAAGTAAGACCCATATGAATTGTGAATATTACTACTGAATATGTAATTAAGGTTTTGATTAATATTCTGGCACTTAGGCTTAAAATACACCTTCCATAAGTATTTGCACTAATAAAGCTTAAGCTCAAGAAATCAGTACAAGTCATTAACACAGTCAAACTGAATTCATAAGTGAACTTCAAAAGAATACCTGTAAGGTTTTTTTATGATGATGGGTATGTACAGTGTCCTTTTAAGTTTGACTCCTATATTAGTGCTATCTGTCAGATAAAGCTATTGGCGATCTTTTCTCCTTAGGTACTAGTATAAAATTAAAAACTAGGGACATAGATTTTGCTGAGGTATTGAAAGTATCCCGTGTTAATACACGCTGGTAATTTAAATGCTGATTATTTCAAAGCTCAATGAACTATTTTGTGGAAATTTAAAATCCTTTCAGACATAGCATTACATTTAAAAACTCGAATTTTTATATTTTTTCATGTAATATACTTCCATTTCCCACTTAGCATATGCATTAGAAAAATTTTTCATGTCATTACTGAAATATACTTAATTATGCTGACAATCAACATTTTTCAAAATATTCTTTCCCTCCAATACTTTCTGCACTTCAAGAAAGCCAATGAGAGTACCCGATACTTAACAAATAGAAAGGTATGGATGTATAATATTTTTTGTTGTTATATAAATCTCCCATTTGTAAAACAACATAAAAATTAATTATAACAACTTATTAACATGAATTCTGAAGCAGTATGGTATTCCACACGCCTGTCCTAATAAAAGACAGACCTGTAGAAAAATTCTGGCTCTTAGCACAGAAGGGGTTGACTCCCTCATGAGTGCACAGTGTATAATAAAGATATGGGCTGTGTAAGGAGAGCTAGACTCAAGAAAAAGGACTGAGTCCAGGTCTGGAATTGATTTCGAGATGAGTTAGGAAAGGCACCTGCTCAAAATACTCCTTTATTTTAAACATGCTTTTAAACCACCAGAAGTAGTAGCAACTCCTTATTGCTTCTACTACAGAAGTATCCCCAAACCTGCACATCATATCATCTTCCTGCTGTTCTAGGAAGTTTTTAAAGGAACAGAGGAGAACCCTCTTCCAGCTTGCCACCTTTTCGACATGGGTGAGGCTGGAAGCTGTTAATAAGTTCCACTGGAAGAGGAAAGGATACACAAAGATTAAAGACTTGCTCTGGGCTGTCTCAGGCACAGCTTGGTTACGACACCAGCATCCTCTCTCTAAAGGAGCTGTACTTTTACACTGATGAGTGCAAAGCATCTACAAAGGCACAAAACAAGCCAAAATTCTCAGTCTACCTGGCAGCACACGAGTAACAGGTCCAAACTGACAAGGGAACAGGTCCATTTCAACTTTCCATTACAGTCTTCACAGTTCCTGGGATTTTACGTTCTGCTTCTCCAAACCCACCATGAGGGGCTGAGTCAGCCTCTTCTGAGACGAACTCAGGGACTGATGGTGGGGTGACTTATTTTGTACTCTACGCTAGTTTTCTTAGCAGCCCTCTTGATTTAATCCAAGCGTGAAGAGAACACTCCCAATAACTAATTAATTCTCTAATCCAACTGGATTATTAATGGAGTAGCTCTTCCACAGAAGTGACACAAATAGAATGAAGACAGGTTATAGAAAAATGTACATGTCCAAAATTTTATTTTTTAGGTAGAGGAAAAAATAATGAATAGCACATTTAAGGACCAAGCATAGTCCTTAGTTCAGAAAGGTGATTTTCATACAATGTTATGATGAGTTCTTAATTTGCCTGTGTCGTAAAAATTGCTAACAAATGATTGTTGACTGTAAATGCTATCCCTCCTTTTGACACATGCATTAATGCACTATTGTTAAAGTTCAAAGCCATTATTATTGAGTTCTCTCTGCCACATTAATTATCCTCTACGCTGTATTTGGCTTCACTTGGGTAAGTCTTCTATAAGTACCCAATCTTTACTTACAGAACATCTTCATTTAATATTCTATGAGCTCTGTTTACATTTATGTTTTTTTCAATAATTCTGTATTGAGTCCAGTTTCCACCAGTACTACTGGAAATGTTCTATCCTCAGCCTATTTGTCTGCTATCACCCATACATGTCATTGTTTCTGAAGCTGAAATGTCCAGTGCTTGGAAGCTTCAGGTTGAAGTTGATTCTAGAACCTCCACTTTGTTTAGAAAAATTCCTAACCCTTGTGAATTACGCCATTTTTTTCCACAGCATGTCGGATCCAGATCAGAAAATAAGGAATTTCTTAACATATAAGGAAAACAGCTCAAAAGAAGAGGGGGGTGAGCTAACTTGGAGCAGCAAAAGTAGTAGGTGAAGGAAATGGGGTGAAGGACAGAACTTTTTTAAGCTATATAGCATATTCTGGGTGTAATAAGCTTAAAGCCTTTTAGAAAGAAATCTTTAAAATATTAAAATCTTACTTTAATAGCCCAATACTGTCCGTTATAGAGAGATGTTCATGTTTTCACTTAATTTAAAACATGTTTTGACAGACACAATGAAATGATGATTGGTTTTGAATTGTTTCTACCTAGATCATTTTCTGTCTGAGTATCTCGAAGTATATTACAGAAATAAGGCTCCATAATATCCATAGACTAGACCGCAAATATGTTCTAGATAACTAAAGAATAACATCTTCAGAAGAATGCTCTGCTTTTGACTGCCCAAATTGAGCCACTTTAAATATCCTTCTCTTTTAAGAAAAATATTATAAAAAGCTCCACTCCAGCTAAAGTAAAAGGCAGGTGCAGTTCTCAATTTCTGAAACACAGACTAAAGGCAACCAAAAGACAACCAAAATTATGCATACTGAAAAGCTGGGCTCCACTTGCTATGAGCTTGAGGTGAGTTGGTAAATAAGAAGCTGGGACATGAAGATATGGTTTTATTTCAGCCACAGAACTTCTGCTTACATTGATAAAAATCAACTACCAAAATGTTATCAGAAAATCAACTTAGAGCAAGAACCAGGAACTCAAGAAATTTTTAAACTGCACTTTTTAAATTGTTATTTAATTCACTTTTGTAAGAAATTGCAGAGCAAAAGTATGAAACAACTACCGGGTGTACACATCAAAACCAGCTTTCTTCTACCTCTTTTTCTAAGTTTGATTGTGTATGACAAAGAAAGGTTGATGAAAAAATCAATAAACCAATCCTTCAGCTATTTCAGTTCATCTGGAGCTACTCCTACAAGCTAAGCAGGCATTTTCACGGAGATCTGTATTATGATGTTCTTTGTGGTTATACTATACATGAAGCATGAATGTTTGTAAACACAAATACTGGTGTGTACTTTCAGGGTAAGAGAAAGAGAGAAGGTTAAAGGGTGGAAAAAGGGTCGAAAAAAACCTAATTAAACAGTAAAGAAGAAAGACAGGGAAATCTATTTTTAGTCTCATTACAATGTCCTATTAGGTCTTCCTCTGTGGCCTCACAAACATGACATTTCTGTCAGGGTTATGTCACAGCTCCAGAAGGAAGGGCAGTAAATGTCCCCATCCAGCCTTGCCTAAGCATCAGTGCAGAAACCACTCAGGGAGACAAGAAGTGAGCCCTCACAGCAGGAAAGGGCAGTGGACACAAATCTCCTAAAACCTGAGCAAATACTCTAATCAAAAGGGACATTTCTCCAGCACTATAAAACAAGGCAGAGTCAGCGATATTTGTTGGGGATATAAGCTCATCATTGCTCATAAAGCAGATTTAAACAGTGCTTGCCAGCTGGATCCACTAAGGGATTTTGGTGCCACTGCAGCCTAGCATCTGGTTTGCAGTGGGCTTAAATGAGGAGGAACTCAGGCTGTGTGTGCTGCGGAGGTTCTGGACACAGCTAAAATGCAGGAATACAAGTCTCTAGGCAACTTTCAAGTTGATCATTATGGTCCATTATGTCTAACTTCCTGAAGCAACTTCATACAGAATCACAGAATAACAATGTTTGGGGCAGGAAGGGACCTCTGGAGACCATCTAGTTCAAGTCCTCTGCTAAATCAAATGGCACAGGATGACATTCAGGTGTGTTTTGAATATCTCTAGAGAAGGACACTACACAAACTTTTTGGGCAGCTTGCTTCAGTGCTCTGTCACCCTCAGTAAAAAAGCTTTCCTTACAAGGCTATTAAGCCAAATTTTCTAGGTCATCTTTTCAGGTCTATATGCCTGAAGAATATCTAAATTCTGCTTTTAGAGCAAAGTCCTAATATAGACCTGTCTCACAGAAATATTTCCATATAAAGTCAGCCTATAAAGATTAGGGTTGAAGAAAAATAAGAAAAGACACAACTCCATCCATACCCTTCTTTTAGATAAAAGCCCACACACATTTCTAATGACAAACCTTCTCGTTCCACACAAGCCACTATTAAATGGTGAAAATATCGGCATAGTGGCTTTCATTGCTTTCTATGCCTGTAGAGATCTCTCTGATGTCTGGTGCTTGATATTTAAAGGTATTTTCCTTGGACCTGCAGGAAGTAATCTACTAATCCTATGTACTATACATGGAAAAACACCACTCAAAGAAGCTGGCAGGATTGTAGAATAGATCAGACGTTTCCATGAAAAAATCCCATTAAGCTGAGTAATGTTGAAAACTGTGGCAATGTTAACCTTCATTTTTAAGGGCAGAAATCAATCTGATATGTAACAGCTGATAGAGATAAGGAAAACTGTCCATCCATCTGCAGGTCAATTTACTTTATATTCACCATAAAACATCTGCATTTTCTCTAAAGCAGCTGGTACCATCCTTGGTACATTAGTCTTGTCTAAGTCACACCTTCCAACTTTAGAAGAACGAAAAGTAGTTACTTTCCCTGTCATATCATTGGCTGCTAAAATTCCTTTGAAAACACCCTACAAAATAGTCTCGCTCCATGTGCTCCAGTTCATGACATCAAATCATTTGTGATTGATAACATTAACCACCCCCACTGGTTGTCCCTGCCAGTCAAAAAGATTTATATGGCTCACCATAAAGCTCTTATACCATGAACATACTGAACAGCACAGGCTTGTTGTCAAAGGAAGAGTAATGAAAATAATAACATAATATAGCAATTATTTTTTCTTGGGGGAAAAAGTACATTATAACCCATTTCAGCCATTCAGACAGGGAAACAGAATGAGAAGGAGAGTGATAAGAAACCACTTCAGCAATCAGAGCCCACGGGGAGATGATAATTCTTATTATGGTTGTCAGAAATTTCAGGTAAAATCTCTTGGAAAAACATATACCCAAGACCTATTATTTTTTAATTCTAAAATTTATGAAAAGATGTTTTAGAGTACTCTCCTGTCAGCTTATGTCAGACTGATATCTCACATTTTTATTTATCATTGTTCAGATGAATACTCACTGTAGTGAGAGTTTATCTAGCATTTTCTCTGTCTATCTAACATTTTTGCTGTGAGTTTTCCCAGACATACAACTCTTCTGTTTTCCTGCCTGCTTCTACAGTTTCTCAAGCAATCACTTAGGAAATTATTCAAATAATCCCTCTATGATCAGTGGCTGAAAGGAAATAAACTGGAGTTAGGTACCTAGTTAGGAGGATTAACTGGTATTCCCACGCCTTTTAAGAACCTGCTTCCTTCTCTCCATGCTCCTCAGTTCTCCTTCATGTGCTCTTTTATACCAGCCTCCTTTCATTTTAAAAATCAAGTAAATTGAAGCAGTTCTTTTTGTAGCCTGTTTGCCCCTGTCATGCCTATATGTCCACTTGACACAACGTATACAACTGACAGCTGTGCTAAAATTGACAAAAAAGGCACCACTTTGTAAACATACTTTAGCAACCAAAAGTTTCTACTTGAAGTGCAAGCAAAAAAGCTATTGATTTTGTCTGTGACTAATAAATTCCTCCCAAACAACCTCTTTACTGAAAATGTAAGTCACTGTTGTGATTTATCTGCTATACAATTAAGAGCTACTTAATTGGAACAGAGAGACAGAAGAAAAAGGTAGCACTCTTACAAGTGACATAGCACTTGATTTAATTTTAGTTTTATTAGAGCTTTTGTACCTTTGTGGCCAAGTCAGTTCTTACGGACAAATATTAAGAACTAAGCCAGCTGACAAGGAGAATACTCTTTTGAACGAGTTAAACTGTGATGTAAATAACCTGAAGAAAGAAGGAGGATAACTGAGGCTACAGATCATGCTGTGGTGTTATACTTTTTTGCTTTCCCACAAGAGCTGTGGGCATGCAAATTGACCTTTCAGCAATAAATACTTTCCCTGATGTAAGTAACAGGAATTTTAATAAAAAGCAAAACCAAAAAAAAACCCTCATCTGGTTTCAAGAACCTTCTGCAAGTTTATAATATTTAGAAACAAATTATAATGCGAAGCATTTCTTTGAATTCATGGTATGTACATATAGTCACTCCTTCACAGCATCAGAGGACTCTAGAATAATATCTATATATGGTGACATGAAATCCTCTGAAACTAAAACCCTTGCAATCTTACCAATTTTCCACTCTTGGAAAAAGGCAAATATAAATTCTTCCCATATATTAGTTTCTAGAAAGCATTCTGTGTATAAAATATTAGTTTTCTTCTAAGCCAATTGAATGATCAGAAATTTTAGTGCTTAAGCAGCCCTTTGAAAATCTGAAAACTTATGTAACTGATAAATATTCTCTACACAGAGAATGCTTGTTAATTATTAAAGTACAGTATCTTTCTTCTAAAGTACATCAGCATCTTCCACACATAGCTAAGATTATTAGAATAAACTGAATACCAAATCTGATTTGTATGCAGACTTGTAAGAGATTTTTAAGAACATAGTGAAGCTTCACTTCCGTGTTTCCAAAAAAAATATGAAAAGCACAGACTTCATCTGCATACCACTGTCTTCAGAAAAAAGAAGAAAAAAAGAAAGGAAAAAAAAAAGGAAAGAAAAAAATCAAAAATTTTGAATATGTATTCTGCTGAATATATTACCAAAAGTTTAAATGTAGTCAGGCCACTTACAGGGTGGGCTGCCCCTCCTAATCCTGCTGAGACGGAAAATAAAACCAACTTTATTTTGTGTTTCTGACAGCCCATAACCTTTCCTGAAACTTAAAGATACAGCAAGCAAAATAGTTAGTCAGTAGGACTTTACCTCAAGCACTGCAGTAACTCAATAAAAGAAATATGGCTGAGTGGCAGCATTTTGCTACACTAAGAGACAGATGGGGAGGATATGCAATAATCTTGTCTAGGAAATGGCTATGATTCATAAATTTGGACTCCATGTGACAAATTATCTGACAGATTTCAAAACAGTGAGAAAAACTGGTGTCAGATTGAGATATTATCACATCTTAGTGTGAAGTCCAATGGCAGCTGGAATTATTGACCACATAACTACAACAAACTCCTACACTGGTGCTGAACAAAAGTGTCAAAAACCACTATGTAGATCAACAGTGTGAAAAGAAATGAACCTATTTAAGTCTGGAGTTGAGATGAGTTAATACTGACGATGTTTTTCGTAAGTTGAACTACCTTGCTCGCACTTCCAGTTTAGGTGGACAGTCATGCTCAATGATGAGCATCTGAAGAGGTTGTGAGGATTTCTCACACACAGGGCAGAAACCATTTCCCTGGTTTTTTTTGGTTTGTTTTTTTTTAACTTCTAAGAGCACCAAGTTATTGCAGAGGTGAAGCTTATGAGCATAAGCAGTGACATTTCTTTGGCAGATGATCCAGACCTGTGAAAAATGTTTCCACAGGGCACGAGAGAAATTACAACTCACCCTGGTCTTGGAATCCAGCACCAGCTTTACAACCTTGCTCCAATTCCTCTTTTTTTTTTTCCAAATAAGAACCAGGAAGGATGAGGAAAATAATGGCTTTTTAGTATTACACATAAACAGATACAGCTAAACCATAGCATCACTCATCAGAGAACCGGACACACTTTGGAACAGACAAGTGTCCTGGACAATGCCACTGGGAAGAACAAGTAATTAACTTGGTGTCTCTTTCTCCTTCTCTAGGTGATTTCCCACAGAGCTAGGAAGTCTCAGTCAAACCCCCTCACTCATGTTGAGAGGGATATACTCAATCATCTCAGTATTACTTCAGCTACCCAGAAATAATTTTAAAGGGTAATTTCCAGTCCTCTTCTTTCCAATGATTCACCCTTCCTCTGGCCTTGTTAGCTACAGAAACTTGACAATTCCCTTTCAGGCACTTTGACTGCAGCCTTTCAGACAAAATGACAGACACTGTGGGAGCTCCCAAGCACTCCAAGAACCAAGGCAGCCTGCTCACACCACCCTGCTGCAAGGCGCAGGAGTTGTCTCAGGGAGCTGCTTCTTGCTTTCCAGACACCACAAGATGGGCATCAGGAAAGCCCTCCAGTCTCCTGCTCTTGCTCACCCAGCTTCCCACAACCCACACTCCCCTCAGGGTTGACTCTCAGGATCCCTTTACCCAGCTTTAGGAGCGTGGCTATCCGATCCTGCCAGACCAAAGGAACCTCAGCCAGAAAAATTTTTTTAAGGAACTGAACCACCTCCACAGATGCCAAGTGAACGCTATGATCTCTTACACCCAGTCCCCAAGTCCTGCTATCCACTGCAAAATCTGAAAGTCATAGCTAAGCCTGGGAAATTTAGTGAATCAAAGGGATGCTCAAGGGCAGTGGTTACACACTCTCAGGCCAGGCTCAAAGGGCAATAGTTTATCTGAATCCTACTGGCCCGTATACCTCTACACATTCCTTACAGACTATCAATTAAAGCATCCACTTCCATTTTTTCCTTTGAATGGGATAGAAACACCCTGTGCATTACATCCTGCTCATAGCCCCTCAAGTCTGCTAATAGTAAGACAGGTCTCTTACAGCACATTCTTGGGAGAAGAGGGCTCCATAGTGTGGTTTCCATGCCCATATATTGGTAAAAACCAGAACACACTGGAAGTATGGATAAGGAAATGTATCTCAATATATCTCTGAAGGCAGAATCTCATCAGTGGTCATATTTTAACATGAAATTAGTGGCCAGAAAATACCTAGTAGCTGCACTCTGCTGTGGCAAGCAGATCCTCAGAGACTTCACTGGAATTTCAACAGGCGGACAGTGTTATCAGGAAGTCTGTGAACAGCCAAACCCCAGAGGAAAAAAAAAATATATTCTTCAAAAAGGAGGAATTTGATATTCCTGTACTTTTTGGAGGAGAAAGTTATACCAATTTCAAAAGAAAAAATATTACATTTTTATTCAGAACTGATTGGTAGCCTAGCTGCTCCTGCAGTTCCCCTTTTTCACACTCTAGGAATAAAAACTGTTTTAGTAATTTTAGATTGCCTACTTCTAGCATTGTTCCATGCTGCATTAAAGACCTTGTTCATTTCCCATTAGCACATTTTAGTTAAAATTAACACATAATCATTTTCAATGATCCAGCTTCCAGTATATTTGTAAACAAAAAATTAATCTCAAAGGAAAAGCTTTGAAATTGTTAAAAGTCATTCTGACAGAACTAATCACTAAAAACACATTTTTACATCTTTTTTTTATTTAATTCAAGAGTATTAAGAACATTGGGATTGTCAGTTGTATTGCTCATTTCTCAGGATGGCTTTCTTAAATAAGAGGTTGACACAGTTGCCCTCAAAATCTTCGGCAATGGGACAAATAAAGGAAAATTGAAGACCTTAAGATTCAATTCATTTTGAGAGAAGACAGAAGACAACAGATACCAAACAAACACAGAATGATCACCAATTTCAGTATCTTGAGAATCAGGCACAAGCAAACTTTCTCCTCATTCCCTGATAGAGAAATTACAGACATATTACTGTCATTTTCACTTGCGGGAGATTCAGTGCAATACGTTAACAGAAAACTTACATAGTTTTCTACAAAAAACTACAAAAATGTAGTTACAGGAGAGCTTTAACCAGGGGCAAAAGAAAAAGAGAAGGAAAAATATGAAAGCTAAGAGGAAACATAATGAGAGGCACAGAAGAAATGGTAACAGGTTTTGTCAACTGTTGGGATGGTGACCCCAGTACGTGTGAACTTGTGGTGCTCACACAGCCAGCACAGTCTGTTCAGCTGTGCCAAAGAAGGAATTAGTCTCCAAACACAGGCAACTGGAAAACACTTCAGATCATCTTTCAGCCTAAATAGCTTGAGCTATTTGCTCAAGCCAGTGCTTGAGCGCAGTTACACTGTGGAGCAAAAGTTCTGGACTATTAAGTGTCTGATTAGAGATACTATTTTCCAGAAAATTTCTACAGATCATGTTAGTTCTGACACCATGCTTATGTACAGAGTTTCTCAGGGTTTGATGTTCCCTCTCCTCTTTAGTGCTGATTATTACCTGCGGATGTCTCCACAGGCTCTCCCTAATCAGGAATATATGTCGGGAATTAAAATGGAGCCACTTTAATCAATTATGAAGTGCTGATATGAAATATTCCATACCACTGACCATATAATTTCTAAGTTTGTGGAAAACTGCAAATAAATAGTATGAAGTTACTGACAGACAAGCAATTGGATGGCTCTGTTTCACTGAAAAAAAAAATGTAACAGACTAAACCATAAATAATGCCCTAACATGCCTCATCAGTTTAATATTCTGGTGGTCTTACACTGCTGCACATAAAACATGAAGAAAAGCTACATATGATCAAAAGAGACTCATCTAGCTTTAAATATAGAGGACTAAGTGCTCTTGCAAGGAGCAAATCTTACGTTAAAAGACACTGTGCTTCATCAAAAAGCAAGCAGCTGGAGAGATCTAAATCCCAGACACCTCATCTTACAGAAGTGCTGTACTGTATCGGATCCCACCCTGCTCCACCCACAGCCCTCCCTCCTCTTTGTGTTCTCCAATGCAGAGTCGTGACACCAGACCTCATAAAACTCTCTTCTGTGTCACTCAGCATGATCCACACTTTTTGACTTTTATATGTATGAGTATCAACATGAATTTCTAAGTACAATTTAAGCCACTGTACTTACTTTTCTATCTCTGCAGGGTGGGGACTAAACATTACAAAAACCATCACATTCAGAAAGTCCTAAACTTCTGTTAAACTGCGAAAGTAGAACATAAAGGAGCATACAAGTGTTCAAGATACGAAACAATGCATCACTTTTTGTTCAAAATTCTGCTTCCCTCTCAAGTCATGTCATTGTTAATATGAGCACACTTGTAACTTTGAGTTAGTTTCACAAGTGTAGAAAATTGTATTTGTTGCAATGAGCCAAATACTCCGGAAAGCGAAAGGCACTTAGTTGTGGCATCCTAAGATCTTTGGTCAATTATCTAGCACCACTCGGACTCCTTGATGCTTAAGGGCCACTAGCAGAACTGAGCTGTACTGGATGCTGTGCTAACAGAGCAAAAGATCGTCTTTGCTCAAAAGGATGAGACACATATTAAAAGTGCTAGCATTAGAATTTTACAGTAACAACAAATTAAACTCTCTAATGAAGTAATTGTGAAAAGTCCCCAGTGTTTCCAAAACAGAAGGATGACATAATTTCTTTCCATCCATCAGGCAAGAGATCCAAAAGGTATTTTCAGCTGTTGCTTTAGTGCACTTGCCCTGCTACACGACCTTCTTCAACACAGCATCTATCTTCCAAAATTCAATATGAATGTTTTACCTCTTTATACACTATGCCTTCTGAACTCTGCACTTTTCAGGCAGCACTAAACGTATTTGCAGGGCATTCAGCCTCCATAAGAATTTTCCCAGAAATTTGCTAAAATTGAAAGACAACTATACTTTTGAAAACTATGATGTCATCTCCTTTTTCAGCAAGTGCCTTTCACAACCTACTTCAGCACATCCTTTCAATAACGCACAGTATGTCGCTTGCAGATGGTTTTGAGAACTGCTACTCAAAAGTTTGATTTAGAAGACATTCCTTTAATACATCACATATATAGAAAATGGATATGCATATGAAGGAGATGACTGTTCACAGCATATGTACACATAAATCTCAAAACCTAGCATCAGGGCATTACTGGAAAGTAACTCTTCACTGCCAGTGAAGTTCCCCGCTGGCGGCAAAGGTGTCCTGGCCAAATGTGAGGAGACCGGGAGATGTGCATTACCGAGCTATGTCCTCTTTTCCGCGCCGGTTCCCTTATTTTACCGAGCCTCCGGCGCAGGTTTCCCAGGAGGTCCTGGGCATCTGGCGCTGCGCGGGCTGGAGGCAGCCGGGCGCCTTCCGGGGCGGCGGCCACCCGTGCAGCACAGGACGCTCCGGGACCCGGGGGGGCCCCCCTCGGCACCCTGCACCAGGTCAGCCCTGAGGGAGCCCGGTAATCCTGACGGCCCGGCGGGACAGGGAGCGCTGTCCCGAAGAGGGACCCCGAGGTGGGACAGGCGGCCGCTCGCCAGACGCAGTCCCGCCCGCGGCCAGGCGCTCTCGCCCGTGGCCAGGGGCTCAAGCCCCGGCCCTCGCACCGCCCTCGCCCTGCTCCTCACCTCCAGACCTGCCCCAGCTGCAGGATGTGGACGAGAGACTGCAGGAGCCAGATGCAGAAGGCGCAGGACGCGGACCGGCCGCCGCCAGCGCGGGGACCGGCGGCGCCGCTGCCGGCGGCGTTGCTGCTGCTGTTGCTGCTGCTGTTGGTGGCGTTGCCCTTGCTGGCGGTGGACGCCTGTCGCTGCGGCGTGCTGGGGCGAGCGGCGTCGATGTCCGCGGCCGCGGAGCCGCTGCTCACCAGCAGCTTGCTCTCGGCGGCGGGGCAGTGCCCGGCGGCGGCGGCGGCAGCGGCGCTGTCCTCGGTGCTGAAGTCGTGCGCGAACCAGCGGAAGCTGAAGACCTGCACGGAGAGGGAGCCCAGCAGCACGAAGAATAGGGTGAGCCCGAACCACCAGCGCTGGCCCCGCAGGTAGTAGTCGACCGCCAGCCAAATGT